>OY748291.1:23769471-24022480 GCA_963556515.1 Nudaria mundana
AGTAACTACTACTACAAGTATAGACACAGAATAAGGAATAGTAACTACTACTACAAGTATAGACACAGAATAAGGAATAGTAACTACTACTACAAGTATAGACACAGAATAAGGAATAGTAACTACTACTACAAGTATAGACACAGGATAAGGAATAGTAACTACTACTACAAGTATAGACACAGAATAAGGAATAGTAACTACTACTACAAGTATAGACACAGAATAAGGAATAGTAACTACTACTACAAGTATAGACACAGAATAAGGAATAGTAACTACTACTACAAGTATAGACACAGATAAGGAATAGTAACTACTACTACAAGTATAGACACAGAATAAGGAATAGTAACTACTACTACAAGTATAGACACAGGAATAAGGAATAGTAACTACTACTACAAGTATAGACACAGAATAAGGAATAGTAACTACTACTACAAGTATAGACACAGAATAAGGAATAGTAACTACTACTACAAGTATAGACACAGAATAAGGAATAGTAACTACTACTACAAGTATAGACACAGAATAAGGAATAGTAACTACTACTACAAGTATAGACACAGAATAAGGAATAGTAACTACTACTACAAGTATAGACACAGAATAAGGAATAGTAACTACTACTACAAGTATAGACACAGAATAAGGAATAGTAACTACTACTACAAGTATAGACACAGAATAAGGAATAGTAACTACTACTACAAGTATAGACACAGAATAAGGAATAGTAACTACTACTACAAGTATAGACACAGGATAAGGAATAGTAACTACTACTACAAGTATAGACACAGAATAAGGAATAGTAACTACTACTACAAGTATAGACACAGAATAAGGAATAGTAACTACTACTACAAGTATAGACACAGAATAAGGAATAGTAACTACTACTACAAGTATAGACACAGAATAAGGAATAGTAACTACTACTACAAGTATAGACACAGAATAAGGAATAGTAACTACTACTACAAGTATAGACACAGAATAAGGAATAGTAACTACTACTACAAGTATAGACACAGAATAAGGAATAGTAACTACTACTACAAGTATAGACACAGAATAAGGAATAGTAACTACTACTACAAGTATAGACACAGAATAAGGAATAGTAACTACTACTACAAGTATAGACACAGAATAAGGAATAGTAACTACTACTACAAGTATAGACACAGAATAAGGAATAGTAACTACTACTACAAGTATAGACACAGAATAAGGAATAGTAACTACTACTACAAGTATAGACACAGAATAAGGAATAGTAACTACTACTACAAGTATAGACACAGAATAAGGAATAGTAACTACTACTACAAGTATAGACACAGAATAAGGAATAGTAACTACTACTACAAGTATAGACACAGAATAAGGAATAGTAACTACTACTACAAGTATAGACACAGAATAAGGAATAGTAACTACTACTACAAGTATAGACACAGAATAAGGAATAGTAACTACTACTACAAGTATAGACACAGAATAAGGAATAGTAACTACTACTACAAGTATAGACACAGAATAAGGAATAGTAACTACTACTACAAGTATAGACACAGAATAAGGAATAGTAACTACTACTACAAGTATAGACACAGAATAAGGAATAGTAACTACTACTACAAGTATAGACACAGAATAAGGAATAGTAACTACTACTACAAGTATAGACACAGAATAAGGAATAGTAACTACTACTACAAGTATAGACACAGAATAAGGAATAGTAACTACTACTACAAGTATAGACACAGAATAAGGAATAGTAACTACTACTACAAGTATAGACACAGAATAAGGAATAGTAACTACTACTACAAGTATAGACACAGAATAAGGAATAGTAACTACTACTACAAGTATAGACACAGAATAAGGAATAGTAACTACTACTACAAGTATAGACACAGAATAAGGAATAGTAACTACTACTACAAGTATAGACACAGAATAAGGAATAGTAACTACTACTACAAGTATAGACACAGAATAAGGAATAGTAACTACTACTACAAGTATAGACACAGAATAAGGAATAGTAACTACTACTACAAGTATAGACACAGAATAAGGAATAGTAACTACTACTACAAGTATAGACACAGAATAAGGAATAGTAACTACTACTACAAGTATAGACACAGAATAAGGAATAGTAACTACTACTACAAGTATAGACACAGAATAAGGAATAGTAACTACTACTACAAGTATAGACACAGAATAAGGAATAGTAACTACTACTACAAGTATAGACACAGAATAAGGAATAGTAACTACTACTACAAGTATAGACACAGAATAAGGAATAGTAACTACTACTACAAGTATAGACACAGAATAAGGAATAGTAACTACTACTACAAGTATAGACACAGAATAAGGAATAGTAACTACTACTACAAGTATAGACACAGAATAAGGAATAGTAACTACTACTACAAGTATAGACACAGAATAAGGAATAGTAACTACTACTACAAGTATAGACACAGAATAAGGAATAGTAACTACTACTACAAGTATAGACACAGAATAAGGAATAGTAACTACTACTACAAGTATAGACACAGAATAAGGAATAGTAACTACTACTACAAGTATAGACACAGAATAAGGAATAGTAACTACTACTACAAGTATAGACACAGAATAAGGAATAGTAACTACTACTACAAGTATAGACACAGAATAAGGAATAGTAACTACTACTACAAGTATAGACACAGAATAAGGAATAGTAACTACTACTACAAGTATAGACACAGAATAAGGAATAGTAACTACTACTACAAGTATAGACACAGAATAAGGAATAGTAACTACTACTACAAGTATAGACACAGAATAAGGAATAGTAACTACTACTACAAGTATAGACACAGAATAAGGAATAGTAACTACTACTACAAGTATAGACACAGAATAAGGAATAGTAACTACTACTACAAGTATAGACACAGAATAAGGAATAGTAACTACTACTACAAGTATAGACACAGAATAAGGAATAGTAACTACTACTACAAGTACAGACACAGAATAAGGAATAGTAACTACTACTACAAGTATAGACACAGAATAAGGAATAGTAACTACTACTACAAGTATAGACACAGAATAAGGAATAGTAACTACTACTACAAGTATAGACACAGAATAAGGAATAGTAACTACTACTACAAGTATAGACACAGAATAAGGAATAGTAACTACTACTACAAGTATAGACACAGAATAAGGAATAGTAACTACTACTACAAGTATAGACACAGAATAAGGAATAGTAACTACTACTACAAGTATAGACACAGAATAAGGAATAGTAACTACTACTACAAGTATAGACACAGAATAAGGAATAGTAACTACTACTACAAGTATAGACACAGAATAAGGAATAGTAACTACTACTACAAGTATAGACACAGAATAAGGAATAGTAACTACTACTACAAGTATAGACACAGAATAAGGAATAGTAACTACTACTACAAGTATAGACACAGAATAAGGAATAGTAACTACTACTACAAGTATAGACACAGAATAAGGAATAGTAACTACTACTACAAGTATAGACACAGAATAAGGAATAGTAACTACTACTACAAGTATAGACACAGAATAAGGAATAGTAACTACTACTACAAGTATAGACACAGAATAAGGAATAGTAACTACTACTACAAGTATAGACACAGAATAAGGAATAGTAACTACTACTACAAGTATAGACACAGAATAAGGAATAGTAACTACTACTACAAGTATAGACACAGAATAAGGAATAGTAACTACTACTACAAGTATAGACACAGAATAAGGAATAGTAACTACTACTACAAGTATAGACACAGAATAAGGAATAGTAACTACTACTACAAGTATAGACACAGAATAAGGAATAGTAACTACTACTACAAGTATAGACACAGGATAAGGAATAGTAACTACTACTACAAGTATAGACACAGAATAAGGAATAGTAACTACTACTACAAGTATAGACACAGAATAAGGAATAGTAACTACTACTACAAGTATAGACACAGAATAAGGAATAGTAACTACTACTACAAGTATAGACACAGAATAAGGAATAGTAACTACTACTACAAGTATAGACACAGAATAAGGAATAGTAACTACTACTACAAGTATAGACACAGGATAAGGAATAGTAACTACTACTACAAGTATAGACACAGGATAAGGAATAGTAACTACTACTACAAGTATAGACACAGAATAAGGAATAGTAACTACTACTACAAGTATAGACACAGAATAAGGAATAGTAACTACTACTACAAGTATAGACACAGAATAAGGAATAGTAACTACTACTACAAGTATAGACACAGGATAAGGAATAGTAACTACTACTACAAGTATAGACACAGAATAAGGAATAGTAACTACTACTACAAGTATAGACACAGAATAAGGAATAGTAACTACTACTACAAGTATAGACACAGAATAAGGAATAGTAACTACTACTACAAGTATAGACACAGAATAAGGAATAGTAACTACTACTACAAGTATAGACACAGGATAAGGAATAGTAACTACTACTACAAGTATAGACACAGAATAAGGAATAGTAACTACTACTACAAGTATAGACACAGAATAAGGAATAGTAACTACTACTACAAGTATAGACACAGAATAAGGAATAGTAACTACTACTACAAGTATAGACACAGAATAAGGAATAGTAACTACTACTACAAGTATAGACACAGAATAAGGAATAGTAACTACTACTACAAGTATAGACACAGGATAAGGAATAGTAACTACTACTACAAGTATAGACACAGAATAAGGAATAGTAACTACTACTACAAGTATAGACACAGAATAAGGAATAGTAACTACTACTACAAGTATAGACACAGAATAAGGAATAGTAACTACTACTACAAGTATAGACACAGAATAAGGAATAGTAACTACTACTACAAGTATAGACACAGGATAAGGAATAGTAACTACTACTACAAGTATAGACACAGAATAAGGAATAGTAACTACTACTACAAGTATAGACACAGAATAAGGAATAGTAACTACTACTACAAGTATAGACACAGAATAAGGAATAGTAACTACTACTACAAGTATAGACACAGAATAAGGAATAGTAACTACTACTACAAGTATAGACACAGGATAAGGAATAGTAACTACTACTACAAGTATAAACACAGGATATGGAATAGTAACTACTACTACAAGTATAGACACAGGATATGGAATAGTATGTAAGTAGTGTAGTAGTAAGAGGTCTGTGATTCCAAAAGGGACTTCGTGTAACACAGAGAATGTTTGGGGAAAAAGTATTTACAGTATATACAGTCAAGGATCAAAAGTGCATTTCCATTATTACTTACAATGCAATAGACTGACTGTGTGCGGCGGCTTAGATTGTAGAAGTTTTACTTATCTGTGTCAGGTCACAAATACCACTGAACAGAGCCTCTGCAGTCAGAGCATCACGAAAATCAGCATACAGTCAAGTTGAAGCACCTTGAACCTTGACTCGGCCTAGAGTTCATGTGAAAGTTGCCAGTCTATGCATTCTTCGACATTTTGTCAACATTTCTTGAGACAAAGCACGTTAATTGGTAGAAGATTGAAACTTAACCCTATCTACATTATGTGCACTATAAAAGATAGACAGATCACTTCAATATTTACTTTGACGTCGAAAGAGACGTTTTGAGTTATTTTATTTTTATTGAATGAAATTCATTAATGAACATGTTGGTGTGTGTTGTTTAAGACATAGGTACATACAATCACGCAGAGGTGGATGACCCGCATTTTGCCAGTAATTTTGCTGATAATCTGTGCTGGTACACGTAATATGGCGCAAGCCTATTACTACGAGTATTACCAGGCACCATTTACAGTTGAAAGTCAAAGACCAATCTGGAATCCGAACCTAAATTCTAACAGCTAGATCGATGTTCCATAGCCACCTACTACTTACATAGGTAGTTACGGGTATTTAATAATACTAGTTATCCTGGCGAATTTTGTATCGCCTCAAATATAAAAAAAAAAAAAACAATATTTTAATATTTCATGCAAATGTATGTATTATTAATTATAATTGAAAAACGCGACAGACGGACAGACAGACAAATTGTCGTATTAAATATATAGACTTCTAAATAATCTTCCACCTAGCCTATTCCCAATGCAGTTGGGTTCGGCTTTCCAGTCTAACTGCGATTCGGCTGAACTTCGATATTTTCCGTTAAGCGTCTGACCTTCACAACTCATGGGCGATATCAAAGTTGTGTAGTTAGAACGGTCGAATTTTTTATTTAGGGCTCCAACTACCCCTAACGACTGCCATAGATGTTTGTATGACTGTCGGGACTGAATTCTTAACGTGCTCTCCGAGGCACGGATAGGTCTCAAAGAAGACTTATACAGTGTGTACAGCCGCTATAAGAATAGCGGCTGTACACACTCGTCGAGAGCATGCCTGTACACACTCGTAAGCACAGAATCTCGTAGAACTCCCGCGACAATGGACGTAGAAATTGCTGCTGCTGTTTGTCTTTGTGCCGTGACCTATTAGTATAATCTTTTAATTTACCATAGTAAGAAAATTCGTAAAACGAGTGTGTTAGCTCTCATTTACCTCGCGAGAGTCAACGAGACCTTTTGACTCGGGCGCAAAAAACCGACACGCCACCGAGAGCGTCCGAGATGAGAACGAGAGCGCTCTCTCGTTCTCATCAAGACAAGATCGAGACGAGACGAGTGCGCCCTGTACACACTCGCACTCGGCCTGTCTCGGGGTGTCTCGACGAGTGTGTACAGTCGCCATTAAGAAACTTAATATTTCTAAATAATACAAAGTGTAAATTACAAAAAAACAGTTCCTGAGGACTTTAATACCCCGATCGGATAGGAACTGCAACGAACATTCAAAATCTGACAATATGTAAAACAAATTGTGATAAGTAATATGTTACTCGTGGAAAACATAAATAGACTATATAAACGATCGACATGAAGTCAAAGTACCTAAGTAAGGAATAATGTTACATGTCGGGAAACCCTGTGCTCCAAACCAAACAACAACGGTAACTATTAATTTACAAATTTCGCATCAGTCTGACGGAGGGCAGAGGGTGAGGCACAGAGGTTGCGGTTGAAATAATTAAAGCATGTAGCGGTCAGCGCAGGAGCTAAGGGCACCAATGATTCATTACATCTTTAGATTTTATATATTTTATTGTTTGGAACGTTTAATGCCATAGTTTCATTGGCAACTGGCTAGAAGAGATTTTAAACAAGATATTATACAAATAAGTATATTGCTATTAAGTAAGTACTATTTTTAAACCTTCAAGATTTTTGCTAGTAAGTTAGCAGGTTCCGATACTTAGGGACAGTAGTTTCAATAAATAACCAACATTACTTAGTTACTTGGCATTAAAATAAAAAGTGATAATTGGACCTATCCAAGGAATCTATTGGATAGGTCCAACTTTCAATACGACAATACACATAAACGAATTATTTAATAAATAAAACTCACCCTTTAATTGTGATCGTTGTGGGTAACGCAACGGACCAAATACCACGCAAACTACATTTAGACTACCAGTGATCAACACTAATGAGTGCTTACAATTGCTGTATTAATTTCAGTAGTAACGCTCGTAGTAATAAAAGCCTTATGACGTTACTTTTAGTTACTGTCAAATCAATAACTATTATATTTTCATTGATGATCTAGGTATATCTAAACAAATTCGGGTTGGTTAAGAGATTAATGGCTCGAGAACGGCTGAACCGATTCCGCTAATTCTTTTTTGTTGCGTTCCTTATTATCAGGAGAAGGATCTTTTGTAAATACAAGATAGTTCATTTGATTGAATATCATGTTCGAATCTCTTCTGGAATTCTTTTTTTTTTTTTTTTTTAATTATTAATTTTAGTCGTAGACATCTTACCTCTCTGTGCAAAAAACAGACCAACCCTTGAATCGTGTGTAGTGTAGCTAGCTATCTAAGTTAGTTTTGTCAGATTTATATCTTCCATTTGGTTATATTAAATTCAGTAACAGCTTAAGAAAGGGTATGAATCCAAAAGCTCATATATATACGGACAAAGTTACCAACTTTACCGAC
This sequence comes from Nudaria mundana, assembly GCA_963556515.1. Taxonomy (NCBI): domain Eukaryota; kingdom Metazoa; phylum Arthropoda; class Insecta; order Lepidoptera; family Erebidae; genus Nudaria; species Nudaria mundana. The sequence goes on from OY748291.1 coordinate 23,777,676, forward strand.
ATTAGCGAGGATATGGTAATCCAATGAGAGTGAAGTAACTTATGTTGATCTAGGATTTCCTACCGCCTTCATTATTTCTCCAACACTCGCCGCCTGGGCCCACGGACTTTATAAAATATTTTAATTAAATCCAGGATTCATTTAAGGTTCTTAATTGATTCTTGAGAGATGTTCGTTTATAATACTCGCATTTTAACAACCTAAATAGTGATTTACAAAAAGAATTACAATTTACATAATTATGTACAAAAAATAAACTATCCAAATATAATTAATACAATGTCGTTTAAAAAATCCTCCGCGTCATTGCCGACTGGGAAGGTTCCTAGAATGCTGGCTGTGTTGCCACGTCACGTCGGATGGCGATACTTACTTTTAACACAATATTTGAGTCAGATGGCTGATCCCCACTGGTCAGGGCGGTCCCCGCATCGAATAGTTTTGTACTTCCCAATTCCCATGGGAACATATTCCCGGAATAAAAAGTAGTAGGTATAAGTTACTTCTTATAACATAGGTTAGTTAATGTCTCGAAGATCACCGTGGCGTAGTCTAAATTAGATAAGTATGTACCATCATTAATTTTGAGAATGTCAACTAAAAATGAAAACGCAAAATATCACAATCTCTTTACGTACAGTACCTATGCTGACGTAATACGCATTCTAAAGGTCACGCAAATGTAACAATTGGTAATTTCGCTAAAATTAATGTAAGCATCGGTGGTTCAGTGGTAGAATGCTCGCCTGCCACGCGGGCGGCCCGGGTTCGATTTCCGGCCGATGCAGCTCGCTTTTTGTTTTATTTTCCTTTTGTTTTTATTCTTACATTAAGTATACAACGTGTTTCATATTAGTGTGGTCATATTTGACCCTCGTTACACATGCGCGTTGAGTTAACTATACGCATAGACAAAATTGCAAATACAAGTTTAGTTAAAACTTTTAAGGTGTCATGTAAATTTAATTGATTTGTTGATTTAATCGATATTTTATAAACCCAACACTACCTAGGGTCAAATTTAGTCGTAAGGTTCAGTCCCCTTCGATGAATCGTAAACAACTCTTATTTCATATGCTCCTGGTACAGAATACTATTTTGTAGTAATGATAGGTTGTGGACTTTAAACAACAAAAACTTACCGATTTCATTGTGCATGTCATCCTGGTAGATAGGTAGGTACTGTGTTCCACAATAAACATAACTAACTCACTAATATCACGATACTTAGATAAACATTATTGAATTTAATAAAAAATACACTTCCTACCTAAGATACTAATAAACACTAAACTAAAAAGTAGGTACTAAAGTAAGGGCTCGAAATGTTCGCCGCCTTGATCAATGCACAGTTGGGTCCGTCGCATCATGCTGGCAGTTACATTACACAGCATGTCTGGAGTTACACTGCTAAATGCATCAAATATTTTAGACTCCATATCTTCATGCGTGAGACATACCGCACTGCACACTTTGTTTCTGACATAGCCCCACAAAAAAAAGTCAAGTGGTGTGAGATCCGGTGACCTCGGAGGCCAAGGTACGGGACCACCATGTCCGATCCACTGGTTAAACCGCTCATCTAAATACGCCCGTACATCTCTCGCATAATGTGCTGGCGCCCCGTCTTGCTGGTACATCATATTTGTGTACAATGTTACAGGCAAGTTTTCAAGTTCGGTTTCACCGTTTAGCGAACTCGGTAGCACGAAAGGACCAATTAAAATATCTCCGATTATTCCCGCCCAAATGTTAACACGCCACTGATGCTGAAAGTTGTTTTCTGCAGATGCGTGTGGGTTCTGATGAGTCCATACATGTTCGTTATGCTGGTTACTGATACCAACACGAGTAAAAGAGGCTTCATCGGTCCATAAAATACGGTTCGCGAAACTAGGGGATCGTTGTGCTTCCTCTCGGTACCACTGGCAAAAGTTGAGACGTGGTACGAAATCAGCCGGTGTCAGTTCTTGGGTGTGCCTGAAGTGGTACGGATGTTGACCATCTGCTTTTAGCACGCGCCATACTCTCAAATGATTCATTCCCAGAACAATTCCAGCGCGGCGAGTACTTGTTCTGGGATTGGATTGAAAATGCTCGAGAATACTTTCTTCTTGCTCTGGTGGTGATCTGAGCGGGAACCACGGAAAGAACCAGTGTCATGTAAACGGTTCACCATTTTTCGGAAGCACTCCACAGATGGTAACCGCCGCCGTTCACCTTCGAGTCTATTGTCCACAAATCTTTCTCGATAAAGGCGACGAGCTTCACGCAGACTGCCATCGGCTGCCCCGACGCAAAGTATCATTTCATAATATTCACTATTACTTAAATACGCCATGATCGATTAACACAGATTACTACGTACGCCTAATATCAAAGTTTACTTGCAACTGAAAAGAAATTAGATAATTGTAAGTGTTGTCCAAGTCCAATGTCTTATTTCCTTGAATTACGTCGTAATTTTGGTAAAAATCTAATAAAAGTACCAAGTAGGTACTTAGTTTTATTTATGAAAAAAAGCTAGTAGGTACCTAGTATAAAATAATTTAAGAGATAAATAATAACATAATTATTATTTACCATAAACACAGGATATTTCCCTAAGACCTATGAAATAAAATAAAATTGTTGAATGCCAGCGGCGTCGCTCTCATGATAGTATGCATGTAAATACATTTCGAAACCTACTTAAACCCATTTAAAAAAAACCGCTTCAAGATCCGTTGCGTAGTTTTGAAGAACTAAACATACATTAGGACAGACAGACGGAAAAAGCGACTTTCTTTATCCATGTAGTCTAAGATTAGTAATTTATTACCAATTGCTAAAATGAACAAATATCCAGCATAAAAAAAGCTAACAAAGTCCCCGTTTATGAAGAACATTGCGTTAACTTGCAACACCGGAATAATATGGTTTTGTGGTAAAATTTACGTGTTGTGACGTGTACGTCTTTGATATATGCCGACATCGCTACTGATACCTAGTTTCTTCAAAGCGGTTCCAATCAAAAAAGTGGGCGGTCCTCTTTGTAATTTTTAGGGGTCCTTAAGATACATATTAGTGAAACTGACACCAACACCTCCTACTTTTTCTGATATCCTCGTTCAACCATACAAGTTGCCACTTTTAGCGATAATGTTTTATGAACTTTTATGCATCACATTATCATGACGAATCGAGAACCTAAGTACCTACTCTTTTTTAAAGTCGGTCAAAAATAACCAAACACCTTGCAGATCATTTACTTCATGGTAAATGAGTCGAAAGAGAGTTCACGATATGGTAATGCAGTGACTGGCATCCACGATCTCTCTATCCCGAAACTGAATACCTACATACTACTATACCCACCAGCGTTCTCAACAGCTACAACATAAACTTCTACACAAACAGCAGTTGTATTTTAAATATCTGTGCGGAACCAATTTATAAAAAGTGTAAATTTAAGGAAGACAAGAACATAAATGTTTCTTCTCTTTTCTTCGACAGCAAATGCGTTGCTCCTGGTATTTGAGTAGGTTGACAACAAATTACGTGTGAGTTGTGACATTCACGACAATCACGTGATACATAAATTCATAGAAAAACTTCAAAAATAACTTTGAGTAGGCACTCTTTATTTTGACCCCAAGTTGTGATTCGGAAACTATTTTGTATGATAACTATTGATAAAGTAACTTTATCTGTTGGTTAAAATTTTGAGTAACAACGAGACTGTCCGAATCTATTTCACTGTTTGGCAAACCTACTTGAGGTCAAATCTAGAGTATATTCTAATCATATGTTTATTTTGTAGTGCAGTCTTAGAGCTTCATTTCAATTAGCGATAAAAAGGAAAATTTATCGACTACGTCATTATACGTCAATATTTTATTAAATTAATTAAAGACTCCGCGCAATATATTATTTAGGCCCTACCCAACGCAACCTTGAGATATGACCACACTAATATGAAACACGTTGTATACTTACATTATTTTATTGAAAGACAAGATTTCAGTAACCGATTTAGGTATTAAATAATTCTGTTTCAAATAAGTATTTTGTAACTAGTTGTCCCGGCGAACTTCGTACAGCCTGAAATTTTACTTTTAGACCTTCCCTAAACTTTAAGGAATATTTCAAGCCCAAAATTAGGCAAATCTGTCCAGTCGTTCCCTAGTTTGATTTTTATTTATATAGATAGGTACCTACCAGAGTATTTGTTTGTTGAGACGTTTTGTCATAATTGTTGCTAGAACTGCTAGACCCCTTCGATCAATGGTATGGTATTGGGAGGTAAGGTAGGAATAATAGATCGAAGGTAGAAACACAATATTTTTTGTGTTGTAAAATAAAATATGTAGGTAGGTACATGTATGTGTGATAAATATCCATTCTTACTAAAGATGGGCATTTCAAAAAAAATATTGATTGTCATAATTATAACTAGGTATGCAATGCATTATGCTGTTGCAATCATTTAGCTGAGTTTGTCGATCCGGGTCGAACTCCTAAACAACTGGACCGATCTTTATGAATTCAGATATATGCACTCACGGTGATGGTCACTCTGACCGTGCCAAATTTCAAAAAGATCGGTCCAGTCGTTTAGGAGGAGTTCGATCACGAACGAAATACACGACTAGGTATGCAATGCATGCTACTAATTGCAAATGTTGAGCGGAGCAAATTTTCTTAATTTTTTTATGCTCTATTTTCACGATTTCAGAGATATGCACTCCCGAGTATGATGTCGGCCAGCATGCCAAATTTGGTCAAAATCGGTCGAGCCGTTTCGGAGGAGTTGGCACACAAACGATTTACACTTGTCGTCTAAGATACGCTACGGTTCGCTCCGCTCAATCAATAATGTAGGTTTGAACAGATACGACCAGACTACCTCGGTGGCACAATGGTACTATGTACGGACTGCTACGCTCGAGATCTCGGGTTCGAGTCCCGGGTCTGGTGGATAATGTATAATTCTCTTTAGAATTTTACCCAGATAATTATCCCAGAGTCTGGAACTTGTGCCGGGTAAATGGCAATAGGCTCGCCCCCTATTACATGGGACCGTGGCTGGTGAGATGTGGGTGTGTTTGCACACCTCTGCCTACCCATTCGGGGAAAAAGGCGTGATGCTATGTTATGTTATGTTGAACAGATATTATATTAGATAATGGCCACGAATTAATACATACTACATGTCGTAAAGTGAACATAAATTAGTGTTTACTCGAGGTATCACACGAGGTACTCAAATATTAATATTGATTTCACGCGCCAAAGATTTCCAAATTTCGCCAATTCTACTGCAAGTACCTACTTCTAATGTATTTCAATGAAAGGCTTTTTGCCTTATGCTACCTAGTTTTATCTCGGTAATGTGTGCATCAGCTACAGTCTATTATAATTATAATTATATGTTACTTTGAATGTGCTAAGTGAAACGCGCTCGGAAGTATTTGTCGATAACCACCGATATAATGTGTTAATTGTGTCACGTGACAATCTCTTCCGATGCCATGCCATAGAGCTTCTACCCAAGGGTATGTATTGGTAAGTATAAACCTATATCTGTACTTCAAGCTACTTACCCTTTCTACTCTCGTCGCTCGGCTCTCTGGAGATTGGCTAATGAAACACCTAATGCTAGCCGCGTGACTGATCTTCTTGGGACATCTTACCTAGTGTCGTGAACATCGAAATATTATAATATATATATATACATTGGAGTGTTAGACTTAAGTTTATCATTTTTATCACGTAATAACAAACTAAGAAAGAAGTGAGAACGTCTTTTCATCATCATTGGATGATTTGAAATTACATTTTGAATCCAGTCGATAGCTATCTCTTCGTACAAAATATACAAGTGTACAATTTTTAACAGCTTCGGTGGCGTGGTCGGTATTGCATCGGCTTACGTACGACTCTGGAGTCTCGGGTTCGATCCCCGGGTGTGTGTGATCCACAGATGTTTGTTTCGGAGTTTGGGTGTTTTCTATATTCTCGTATATTATGTATGTATTTAGAAATATATAGAAGGATGTTTATCAGTTGTCTAGATCCCATAGCACAAGCTTATAGCTTAGTTTGAGCTAGATGGCGTTGTGTGAAAATGTCCGAAAATATTTAATGTATTTATATTTTTATAATTACGATATTAATATAAATACAAGCCAAGTGCGAGTAAAACACCCCGCTACCAATAGACCAATAGAAGCAGAGCAGCGATGAAATAATGTTACAGAGGTACCTACGGAGAACATTTACTAGGTAATTTTGCAAGCTTATACCTACTCGTATTATTGTTTCTCTTAAAAAGACCTAGAAAAATGTTCAAGTTAACTTACTTCAATGGTTCTAAAATAATGCTTATTTGCGAAGGAGTTTTTATGAACTTAATATTAATCCTTATCCAAATAAATAGATCGTGACTTAATTACCCATAAGAACAAAATAATCCGAGCGTCACTTTACCGGGCGCTTCCACACGATAAGAAAATGTTAAATTAAAACGTTCGTAATTTGTAATTCCAACAATTATATTTCCGAGAATAAATTCAACATGAAATATATATCTTTACATAGGATTAATTTAACACGAGAATGTAATGCATTCGTTAATCGTACTTTGTCGACTTATTACACACGTCGGCATTCTCTTGGGTGGCCATTTTGTCGATGAATTATATGAGTAAAATGCTATGGATTCAAATGTTAAATAAATTAATGGGTGCAGAACAATGGCGTAGACATGAAGAATGGTTTGCAGAATGGTAATACGGAATGAGTAGGTTTTATATGTACTCAGGATGTGAGGTTTCTTTTATCACGCGTTTTTTTGTACGTATCATAACAGTATAAAACAAAGTCGCTTCCGTTGTATGTATGCATAGATCTTGAAAACTACGCAACGGACTTTAATGCGGTTTTCACCAATAGATAGAGTGGTTCTCGAGGAAGGTTTTTGTGTATTTAACTTTTAAGCGGACGAAGCTGCGGGCATGTGCTAGTTAGCCGATATAAAAAGACAGAGTTCTCAATTCGTCGAAATCTTTATTTTAATGTTTAAAAAGAGCTACAGGTGCCTCCCTGACTGAGAAACTAATAGATAATATTTTATAATAGAATCAAATTAAATTAGTTACTTACTCAGTTCTCTCTCTCCCTCAATCCATAGATCCTAGAGGACTCGCTGACGGTGGTGGCAGATTAACTAAACTAAGGAGCTCCTTAATGCACTCCTTAACTTGTTAATGGCGCTCTGTATCGACACCGGGCTGATACAATGGCTGAGTAAGTTTTAAAATTTGACAAAACATTGTTTTTTTGTTTGTCTGTTTATAAACTCACTAAGTAAGTACTAAAAATAATAAATTTATTTTTATTTATTTTGGCAGGAGGAAAATTTACTATCACATTCCTACCTAAGTTATCCAGAGTAGCTGGTTAGAAAATAAAAATATCAATAACATTTTAATAATAAACTTGAAATCCAACCTAACGGGTATGTACTCGTATATGGTGGCTAATGCAAAACGTAGATAATCCATCATAAACTTGCACCGATCGCCTCAGCGCCTGAGCTCCACCGTTTTTAATGACTACCATCCTCGTAAATTCGTTTTACATAAAAAAACTTTTATTGCTGAGTGGCGCGCGTAAAATTTTGATAAAACATAAAACATGCACGTAAAATTTGTTGTTTCACTGTCCTGAGTCCAGATAGACTTTGTAATTAGGTATATTTTATGTTATTTCATTAAAAGAATATCTCAAGTCTATGCTTTTTTTTATGCGGCGGCCCAAAGTCGCGGCCGCAATTGGAGTAGCCCATTGCCGAGGGCCTCTAGTTAGCACTAAAATAATTTCCAGTGGCGCCCAGCGACTCAAGTCTATATCTCTCTGACTCAAGATATAACAAACGTCTTACTCTGATCCTTATAAAGTCAACAGTTTGTAATGTCTATGGTGCCTGGATTGTAGAACTATTATGTTTTATTTATTTGTTGCGCGGTAAGTAAAACGGCAATAGGATTGCCCCCTATTATTTATAATGTGGGTGTGTAATGTACCACTGCCTACCCCCTAGGGGATATATGCGTTACTATTTGTATCTGTTGATCGACTTCTAATGAGAACGGACGCGTCACGCACGCTCTTGCACAAGTTCGCGCTCGTGTACAAGTGTTGACGCAGAAGCATATTCCGTCGCGTCTAGCCCTCGCGGCCGTCGCGATGACCTACATACAGTCGTAAGTGAATCATGCATATTTGTGCAAATTTGCGGTAAGTTATAGTTTTATAATTATAACTTGTATTCAATTATGGTTCATCTAATAAAGTATTCCTCAAAACTGAACTCGAACATCAGTTGTACACCCAGTACAAAGAGGAACAAAATGAGCGCCTACAACTGGAGCAGCTAGTAAAAAATCTGAGTAGTCAGGTAGAAGCACTACAATACCAGCTGAAACTTATTCAGGATTCCAATAATGTTACTTCAGAGATGGAACATTTCACTAGCGATAAACCTCAACCGGCAGTCGAATATAAGACTGACGAAGAGGATTTAGCGAGAGAAACTGAGTGGGGGCGACAGAAAAGTAGAAAGAAAAGGAAGATAAATACAAATACTTCACTTTCTCCACAATCGCAAGGAGTTAGCGCCATCGAACCTCAGGCTAGTACAAAGTCCGAGAAACCGAAAATAAAAAAACAACCCCAACCTTGTAATATCCAAAAATGAGGAACACTCTTAAAATTATGGCTTGGAATGCAATCGGCCTCCTGAAGCATCAAAACGAGCTACAGGCAGTCCTTGCAACAGAAGAAATTGACGTGTGTCTCATATTGGAGTCTCACTTTACAAGAGAATCGTATATCCACATTAAAGGATATAAAATATATCATGCGCTGCACCTTGTCAATACTGCGAGAGGGGGAAGCACCTTAATAATAAGAGAAAACATCTACCATTACCCAGAACATAAATATGAAGAAGAATTCATACAAACTGTAGCCGTTAAGATTAGAACTAAACTCCACCACATGACAATAGCAGCTATACAACGTGTTTCATATTAGTGTGGTCATATCTCAAGGTTGCATTGGGTAGGGCCCAAATAATATATTGCGCGGGGTCTTTAATTAATTTAATAAAATATTGACTTATAATGACGTAGTTGATAAATTTTCCTTTTTATCGATAGCTCATTGAAATGAAGCTCTAAGACTGCACTACAAAATAAACATATGATTAGAATGAACTCTAGATTTGACCTCAAGTAGGTTTGCCAAACAGTGAAATAGATTCGGACAGTCTCGTTGTTACTCAAAATTTTAACCAACAGATAAAGTTACTTTATCAATAGTTATCATACAAAATAGTTTCGGAATCACAACTTGGGGTCAAAATCAAGAGTGCCTACTCAAAGTTATTTTTAAAGTTTTTCTATGAATTTATGTATCACGTGATTGTCGTGAATGTCACAACTCACACGTAATTTGTTGTCAACCTACTCAAATACCAGGAGCAACGCATTTGCTGTCGAAGAAAAGAGAAGAAACATTTATGTTCTTGTCTTCCTTAAATTTACACTTTTTATAAATTGGTTCCGCACAGATATTTAAAATACAACTGCTGTTTGTGTAGAAGTTTATGTTGTAGCTGTTGAGAACGCTGGTGGGTATAGTAGTATGTAGGTATTCAGTTTCGGGATAGAGAGATCGTGGATGCCAGTCACTGCACTACCATATCGTGAACTCTCTTTCGACTCATTTACCATGAAGTAAATGATCTGCAAGGTGTTTGGTTATTTTTGACCGACTTTAAAAAAGAGTAGGTACTTAGGTTCTCGATTCGTCATGATAATGTGATGCATAAAAGTTCATAAAACATTATCGCTAAAAGTGGCAACTTGTATGGTTGAACGAGGATATCAGAAAAAGTAGGAGGTGTTGGTGTCAGTTTCACTAATATGTATCTTAAGGACCCCTAAAAATTACAAAGAGAACTTTTTTGATTGGAGCCGCTTTGAAGAAACTAGGTATCAGTAGCGATGTCGGCATATATCAAAGACGCACACGTCACAACACGTGTAAATTTTACCGCAAAAACCATATTATTCCGGTGTTGCAAGTTCACGCAATGTTCTTCATAAACGGGGACTTTATTAGCTTTTTTTATGCTGGATATTTGTTCATTTTAGCAATTGGTAATAAATTACTAATCTTAGACTACATGGATAAAGAAAGTCGCTTTTTCCGTCTGTCTGTTCTGAATGTATGTTTAGTTCTTGAAAACTACGCAACGGATCTTGAAGCGGTTTTTTTTAAATGGGTTTAAGTAGGTTTCGAAATGTATTTACATGCATACTATGCATACATGCATACATGCGACGCCGCGCTGGCATTCAACAATTTTATTTTATTTCATAGGTCTTAGGGAAATATCCTGTGTTTATGGTAAATAATAATTATGTTATTATTTATCTCTTAAATTATTTTATACTAGGTACCTACTAGCTTTTTTTCATAAAAAAAACTAAGTACCTACTTGGTACTTTTATTAGATTTTTACCAAAATTACGACGTAATTCAAGGAAATAAGACATTGGACTTGGGCAACACTTACAACTATCTAATTTCTTTTCAGTTGCAAGTAAACTTGATATTAGGCGTACGTAGTAATCTGTGTTAATCGATCATGGCGTATTTAAGTAATAGTGAATATTATGAAATGATACTTTGCGTCGGGGCAGCCGATGGCAGTCTGCGTGAAGCTCGTCGCCTTTATCGAGAAAGATTTGTTGACAATAGACTCGAAGGTGAACGGCGGCGGTTACCATCTGTGGAGTGCTTCCGAAAAATGGTGAACCGTTTACATGACACTGGTTCTTTCCGTGGTTCCCGCTCAGAAGGCAGACCATCTGTTGTACCACCAGAGCAAGAAGTATTCTCGAGCATTTTCAATCCAATCCCAGAACAAGTACTCGCCGCGCTGGGATTGTTCTGGGAATGAATCATTTGAGAGTATGGCGCGTGCTAAAAGCAGATGGTCAACATCCGTACCACTTCAGGCACACCCAAGAACTGACACCGGCTGATTTCGTACCACGTCTCAACTTTTGCCAGTGGTACCGAGAGGAAGCACAACGATCCCCTAGTTTCGCGAACCGTATTTTATGGACCGATGAAGCCTCTTTTACTCGTGCTGGTATCAGTAACCAGCATAACGAACATGTATGGACTCATCAGAACCCACACGCATCTGCAGAAAACAACTTTCAGCATCAGTGGCGTGTTAACATTTGGGCGGGAATAATCGGAGATATTTTAATTGGTCCTTTCGTGCTACCGAGTTCGCTAAACGGTGAAAATTACCTCGCGTTCCTTAGAAACGTCTTAGAACCCGAACTTGAAAACTTGCCTGTAACATTGTACACAAATATGATGTACCAGCAAGACGGGGCGCCAGCACATTATGCGAGAGAAGTACGGGCGTATTTAGATGAGCGGTTTAACCAGTGGATCGGACGTGGTGGTCCCATACCTTGGCCTCCGAGGTCACCGGATCTCACACCACTTGACTTTTTTTTGTGGGGCTATGTCAAAAACAAAGTGTACAGTGCGGTATGTCTCACGCGTGAAGATATGGAGTCTAAAATATTTGATGCATTTAGCAGTGTAACTCCAGACATGCTGCGTAATGTAACTGCCTTTAGTCTGAGCTGCCAGCATGATGCGACGGACCCAACTGTGCATTGATCAAGGCGGCGAACATTTCGAGCCGTTACTTTAGTACCTACTTTTTAGTTTTGTGTTTATTAGTATCTTAGGTAGGAAGTGTATTTTTTATTAAATTCAATAATGTTTATCTAAGTATCGTGATATGAGTGAGTTAGTTATGTTTATTGTGGAACACAGTACCTACCTATCTACCAGGATGACATGCACAATGAAATCGGTAAGTTTTTGTTGTTTAAAGTCCACAACCTATCATTACTACAAAATAGTATTCTGTACCAGGAGCATATGAAATAAGAGTTGTTTACGATTCATCGAAGGGGACTGAACCTTACGAATAAATTTGACCCTAGGTAGTGTTGGGGGTTTATAAAATATCGATTAAATGAACAAATCAATTAAATTTACATGACACCTTAAAAGTTTTAACTAAACTTGTATTTGCAATTTTGTCCTTGCGTATAGTTAATTCAACGCGCATGTGTAACGAGGGTCAAATATGACCACACTAATATGAAACACGTTGTATACTGTCCACCAAAATATGCTCTGAAAATAGAGCAGTACAGAAACCTTTTGAAACTCTTTGGTAATACATTTATACTAGGAGGAGACTTCGTAGACAATAGACAATAGTATAGACCTCAAAGTACCACTCAAAAATAATCAACAGTTAGATGAAGAAGTATCTAAATTTGTGAGGGACATCCAAAGCTGTGCTTGGGGTAATACACCTCTCCTAAAGAGAAAAATCTCAATCCACAGATACCCATTAGAAATAAGAAATCTCATAGCCATAAAGAGAGCTCAAAGACAAAAGTGGCAACAATCTAGATATCCACCTGACAAAACAGTACTAAACAGACTAACAAAAAAATTAAGTAAAGCTAAACAGAACTATCATGATGAAGCTACAAAAGACTACCTTAGCCAATTAACAAGTAGCGGAAAAGCAGAATACTCGCTATGGAAAGCCACTAAAATCTTAAAAAAACTTATTGCTCATGCTTCACCAATTAAAAAAAATTATGGCAGATGGGCCATGAGAAATGAAGAGAAAGCATTGATATTTGCTGAACACTTGGAACAAACTTTTCACTCTAGCGGTGATGAAAGTTCTAAAACATTAGCAATGGATGTCACTTACCATGACGACTTAGAAATAAAACTAGGTACTCCAAAAGAAGTCAAAAATATGGTAAATAACTTGGCCAAAAAGTAATCACCTGGGTACGACCTTATCACAGGTGAACTCCTCCAAAACCTCCCACGCAAAGCTATAGTTAAACTTACAACACTCATCAATGCCACATTTCGATTGAAATACGTGCCTAGTATCTGGAAAGTTGCTGAAGTAATAATGATCCCTAAACCCGGAAAACCTCCTCAAGAAGTAACATCATACAGACCAATATCACTTCTAACAATAATTTCAAAATTATTTGAAAAACTACTTATAAGACGCTTAAAACCTATAATTAAAGAAAGAGAACTGATTCCTAATTACCAATTCGGCTTCAGAGAAAAACATTCCACGATAGACCAAATTCACAGAATCACCAACGTTATAGAAAACGCATTAGAAGAAAAGAAAGTCTGTTCTACAGTATTCCTGGATGTAGCACAGGCATTTGATAAGGTTTGGCATCAAGGTCTAAAATACAAGCTAAGGAAAATGCTGCCAAAACAATTTGCAGACATTTTAGAATCCTACCTAACAGAGAGGACATTTAGAGTCAGACATGAAGATGTTTATTCCGATCTCAAGCAACTAAAAGCTGGAGTACCACAGGGAAGTGTCCTTGGACCTGTCTTGAACCTATTGTACACCTGTGATATCCCAGAATTAAAAAACAACGTTATTGCAACCTTTGCAGATGACACAGCAATCATGGCTACAGGCGGCACTCATAAAGAAGCCGTAGAGAAAGTACAAATTGCCGTCAACTCTAACATTAACTGGATAAAAAAATGGCGAATTAAGCTAAATGAGTCAAAATCTACTCATATAGACTTCACAAACCAAAGAACTAATTATACACCAGTATATATTAATGATCGCATAATACCTTATGGAAACACCGCAAAATACCTGAGTATGACGCTTGACACAAAGCTTCGCTGGAAGGCTAATATCAAAAAGAAACGCCAGGAGCTAGATCTTCGCTTCAAGAATATGTACTGGCTACTTGGCAGACATTCAGCATTGTCAGTGTACAACAAAGTACTTCTGTACAAACAAGTACTCATGCATGTATGGGCATACGGTATTCAACTTTGAGGCTGCACAAAACGCACGTATCACACGTCAAACCAAAAGAGCAAAGAAAAAAGAAAATAGGGAAGAAAAAATTAACAAACATTTGGAGAAAAAGGAAACAATGGACTGAACCACATTTTTAGATGGTCTTGCATACTTGTGCTATTTTAAACGTTAACTGATTATTTTAGTTTTTTTGTTCGATTTGGTTGATTGTATTGTCATGGACAAACGATTGATTTGGTTGACTGTATTGTTGTTATATGAATAAAGACTTTACGATGACTTTTAGAGGTTTAGTTATTCGAGATCACATGGCTACGGTGTTCAGTTTTTCGAGGTAGCGTGCATTCGTTATTAAGTGTTTCGAAAAAGTGAATTAGAGATTTAGTTATTCGAGATCGCATTGCTACGGCGTTACGTTTTTCGTGGTAGCGTGCATTCGTTGTTAAGTGTTTCGTGTTCGTAAACTTACGAGGACGTGTTATTCGGTGTTACACTTTTCTAAGTCACGTATCACACCCCACCAATGTGGATATAATCCAAAGATTCCAAAACAAAGTACTTCGGAGTATAGTTAACGCTCCCTGGTACACTAGAAATGAGGACATCCACCGCGATTTAGGAGTGGACCTTGTTGCTAAGGTTATAAAAAAATACGCCAAAGCTCATGAACAAAGACTTCTGCAACATGTGAATGTCGAGGCTATCCAGCTCCTTGATACCACGGACATAGTAAGGAGACTGAAAAGGACTAAGCCTTTTGAGTTAGTTTAGTGAAATTAGTGTTACGGAGTGCAGTGAGTGCTACTATCCTTGAAGAACACAAGAACATAGTGTCTTTCCATTATAATAGAGACTATAAGAAAAGTGCCAACGGACACATTCTTTACATTATAAGTTTTTAGCAAATTAAGTTATATTTAAATTACGTATTAGCCTCAAGGCTAGATTGTAATTGTTATGAAGTAATCATTAAGTTACGAGTCACATAATGAAAAAAAAAAATTTAGGTACTTATTTATTTATGTACTGTATGTAGGGGCTCGTGGTCTAGGGGTAACCGACAATGTTAATTCATTGCAAAGGTTCAGCAACATCTAGTCAGGCCGGTCTTAGGGATGGGTGACCATTTCTTAAGATACTGAGACCCCTCCGTGCCTCGGAGAGCACGTTAAGGCGTCGGTCTCGGTTGTCATACGAAGATCTATGGCAGTCGTTAGGGGTAGTTGGAGCCCTAAATCAAAAATCCGAAACTACAGAATTTCGATATCGCCTATAGGTTCTGTAGGTCAGATGGCAGTCGCTTCACGGAAAATATCGAAGTTAAGCCGAATCGCAGTTAGACTGGAAAGTCGACCCCAACTGAGTTGGGAAAAGGCTCGGTGAATGATGAACTTTATGTACAACACACAGAGAAAAATAAAACTTATATTGATTAACTTTATATTGAGATCAACAAATTGACGCTGCCCACCTGATGGTAAGCTGTTATACATATTGTTTTTCTTATTTTATAGTACAGTTTATTGTTCAGGCCACCATTGTTCGGCAGAGAAACGAACGTTTAAAACGCTTGGTTCTCACGAAGATGGTTTCCACAGTGAGAGTGACATCTCTGCCCGCCACACGTTGTTCGGAATCGGAATAGAGAGGGTGGGATCAGGTTGAAAAGCTCTTCAGAACACTCACCGTGGTGATGGTAGAACGCGGCCAAGGAAGCAATTGTTACCGTAAATCTACGAACCACGTCCGTTGATCAGCAGATGCGACACTAGCACGTGAGGTCGCTGGAGCCCGAGATATGTGCATTCAAATTAGATGTTGATGTAAGTAGGTAGTTTAAGTATTGTTGAAACCTCAATTTACCTATACGAAAAATACATTTTGGAAATCTCTACTACCTACATATGAACCGCAAAATAATCAAACAAAGATATAAAGTAATACATGTTAACAAAAAACACTTGTACACCGTTTCACTTTTATTTAATATACAGGATTGAACCTGACCGGTTTCGCTTTATAGCATTATCAAAGGTTGTTGTTCACTTTACATATTTATTAAACAGATATTTTACTACACTGTCTAACATATCTTCAAGCCATTGTTGAACTCAAAGATATAAAGGACGACATTAGTCAGTCTCACCTCACCTACACCATATTCCTACGTATAATGAAATATTTTGTAATCTTCAAAGGCATTATGTAAATAACATTAACACAAATCAAGCCATTAAAACGTAGCGTACGCATCAAATGTACGATATTCAACAATGTTCATTGAATATCGCTCGAAGGAAATCTTAATAAAGTTTATCAGAAGGTTTTATTGGTCTCTTACAAGCGACTTTTACGAGTCTACCGACTCTTCTGTATCGGCTAATGAGAGATAAGGGGTGCTTAGAAAACGCTTGCGAGGCGTACGCTGGAATATGCCTAACGCCTACTCGTACGATATACGATATTGTGAAGAGAACTGTCTTTGTATGGATTAAGGCTGTTTATACGATGCACAATTCAGAACATTTCGTACTTGATGTAATGAACTTAATTAAGTAATTAAAATTTCAAGTTTTATAGCAATAATGTACTTAATGATATGACTTTCCATAGTCTATTATTATTCGTTTGCAATCTATAAAAAAGAAAATCCTTATTCTTATGCTCTTCAGCTTAATGTGCTTTCAATGTCTTAAAAACCGGTCAAGTGCGAGCCGGCCTCGCACACAAAGAGTTCCGTACCAAAACGCCAAATAATCGCATTGTTGTATGGGAGCCCCCTTAAATATTTATTACGTTCTCTTTTTTTGTGTTTGTTGTTATAGCGGCAACAGAAATACGTCATCTGTAAAAAAATCGACTTTGTTACTATCACGGCCGGACGGACGGTCGGACAGCCGAATGGACAAACGGACGGACGGACGTTCGGACAGACGTTCGGACGCACAGCGGAGTCTCAGTAATAGGGTTCCCGTTTTATTTGGGTACGGAACCCTATAAATTGTTACCCATCTTAAGACCAAACAAGCTAGTGTTGCTTAATCTTTGCAATGTGTAAATCTGGTGGAATCTACTTATATTTGTTATATTACGGCGAGGGTCAAAACGACAGGTTAATTTAATTTTAGGGTATCTCGGCCAAACTAGTTATTATCTAATGATTATAACTTCAGTCCCCTGTTCCAGTTAAATATTGCGCTTGATAGTTACACGCTGATTACAATAGCAATAAAATTTAATAGAATGACCGCAAAGTTTTCGGCAAAAGATTCAGAGAAAGCATAAAAAATAAACCGGGGCCACTATTAAAGCTTCCGTGGCGGTCCTAATTGCCGTTTTTTGCTCTGGCGGAATGGCGTGCTTTTTGCCGAAATGCCCCAAACTTTGTGTGTACTATTTATGATGTTCATACATGCTTTCGGCTCGTAATAAGTAAAAACTAACAATAGCGGTTATAAATACCAGTGGCGAGACAATGAATGTCGGCCCTTCGTATTCGCTGTGGTTTTATGAGAATAGATTGTTTTAGCTCTTCCAGAGTTAAATATCATTCTAACGTTTTGTTCGGCGTTGATCCCATAGGTCACAGCTAATGACGTCATCTGAACCAATGATTAATTGTAGTTATTAAAGTAATAATAACATTTTTAAATAAATAGTACCAACTAGTTAACGAGAAAATTTGTTTGCAAATGAAACTGAAAGCCCATTTTAATTAAACAATAAATCCAACAATATTGTCACCCACGTTGACTTTTTAGAGTTCCGTACCCAAAGGGTAAAACGGGAACCCAATCACTGAAACTTCGCTGTCCATCCGTCTGTCTTGCTCTGTATCTCATGAACCGTGATAGTTAGAAAGTATTTCTGTTGCCTCTATAACAACAAATACAAAAAATAAAATATAATAAATATTCAAGGGGGGCTCCCATACAACAAACGTGTTTCTTTTTGCCATTTAGATACGGAACCTTTTGTGCGCAAGTCCGACTTGCACTTGGAAAGTTTTTTAAATTATCTCTTATGGCAAGTTTGAGTGCATCAAAGTTAATGACCATCAGGCAGCCTCCAGGGTAAATTATCTCTTATGGTAAGTTTGAGTGCATCAGAGTGAATTACCATCAGGCAGCCTCCAGAGTAAATTATCTCTTATGGCAAGTTTGAGTGCATCAAAGTGAATGACCATCAGGCAGCCTCCAGGGTAAATTATCTCTTATGGTAAGTTTGAGTGCATCAGAGTGAATTACCATCAGGCAGCCTCCAGAGTCAATTATCTCTTATGGCAAGTTTGAGTGCATCAAAGTGAATGACCATCAGGCAGCCTCCAGAGTAAATTATCTCTTATGGCAAGTTTGAGTGCATCAAAGTGAATGACCATCAGGCAGCCTCCAGGGTAAATTATCTCTTATGGTAAGTTTGAGTGCATCAGAGTGAATTACCATCAGGCAGCCTCCAGAGTAAATTATCTCTTATGGTAAGTTTGGGTGCATCAGAGTAAATGACCATCAGGCAGCCTCCAGGGTAAATGGTTACCGTTCGCAACAATTATATAGCACTAAACTCAATTCTAAAAGAAGTACGAAGCAGCAGTTAGTTATTATGATAGTTATATAGTTTAAGTTTATTTATTATATTAATTTTAAGTTTCATATATGTACAGTTTTTTATTTTCTTTTTATATATTTTTATTGTTAGCTCACCAAGACCTTATAAAATATATCGTACCTTAGGTAGGTCATCAAAGTTCTAAAATAATGCATTATTTACGAAGGTGTTTTTTTTAAACACGTAATCATCATACAACTGAGAAGTATGTCGTTAAAGCCAATAAAATTGGAGCAAACCAATGTTCATCTATCATAATTTACTATGGAAAACGTGATAGGAACAATCCCGGTTGAGCCATTTAGGAAACAAATGTCTAACAACAATTAAGGGGTCATTATTCCACCCATGTGACGTCATTTTATAACTGTTTTTGTGAGGTCGAGATGTAGAGCAGATTTATAACGCATAGGTACTTTAGTTACATTTACGAGTATGTTGCAATGTGTTACATTCAGTTACCAAGTGTGATGGGTAACGCAGTTTGGTAGGATGGTTGGGCACTCACGTACTCACGATAATGTTGGCTATAAAGAAGTAAAGGGGTAACATAGATATTTTAAAACACTTACATGTAAGTAAGGTGTGTATTTCAGTCTAATTTGTTATACTTTTTAATTAATTTAATAATAAGGTTGACTGAAATGTTGAACATTAAGTAGGTAGGTGACTGTTACAAGAATAAGTATGGTCTAAGCTTCGCCAATGAAATATACCTGTAAATATACTATCTTATAGGTATAGCTTTAATAAATATCATTTAAACATGTAGGTATCTAACATAACATAATAATACATCCCATTATACCACGAAACAGAATGTTAAACCTATAAAGGCGAAGGGGTCGCTTGATACGAAATGATTTAGGTGGCGAATTTCTTTCTTTTTATTTTTTTATCTTTCCGGGACATTTGGTTCCTGCTCCCGCCTCGAGGCTGCTTCGAGGCAATAATGATGTGACGTGGTACCTCCGTGCAGTTTATGGTACAAGGTTGGACCCCTGGCTAAAGGTTATCTCGTTATTTTTGCATCAAATTAAGTATGTAAAAATAAATAGATAAAATACTTTTTTTACATCGCTATCTTGTCCAAAGTAAGCCGAATATATTGTGTTATGGAATTTAAATACATAAATATTATGCATAAATTACACCTTGACAAAGACAAATTATCGTGGTTCTATAAGATTTGTTGTCTCGTCAATATCATGAAGTGCATTTCGATACCTCTTTTAAAGAACCCAGACTTGCAAGAGAAAGGAAACGCATTCACTGGTAGGAAATTGCAAGTCGCCAAAGATGGGACACCGTTGCTCCACATGCCTTGTTCTGTTTAGGAAATGAAAAGGAGGTTGTCAATTCGATTTGATCGAGATCTTTGATCTAAGGAGAAAACAGTTTTAAATAAACAAAGTCTAAGAAACTACAAATATAAATTCTGGAGACCTTCGATAGTGCATTCCTATACTCCAACTGGAACTAACTAAAAAAACGCAGTACTTCCTTCTTGCTGCATGATAGATCTTCCAGCACTAACTACTCAACATAGATTCAAACCGAAACTTTCCAAGTAAAATAAATTTATCAAATTATTTTAAATGTGCAACGAAAGAAAACATTTTTAAGTATCTGCATTGCGCTGAGAACTAGAAACGAGTGCAATAATTTAGGAAGTGCAGGCACGTCGGCACAGGCGTCAAGAAAAGGCTCATATTTTGTGTTCAAAAGTCAATAAGTGGCACTGTAAGTGAACATAAACATGTGTATTATTGTGTACATCTGGACACTGCTGTGTATTATCGTGTTCTGTGCATCTGTGCACTGCTGTGCTGACCGCTTCGTTTTGGATATTGCACTCGCCACTCTTTGTATTTTGCTATATAATCTCGTGTACATGAAACTTTTTTACAATCATAATATGGTAATTACGATTTTATAGGTCCTAGCTGATAACCGCGACTCCGCCCGCGTAATATAGTTTTCTCGTCCCCAATGTCCACTCACGGGAACTTATTAGTAACTAAGTTACTACATATTAGTAAAACGGGTGCGTCTCATAAGGTATAAACTCATTTGGTCTAATTTCATTTCATTATCGTTCATAAGATATAATCAACGTGAGATGTACCAGCTGTTGATATAATTTCTTTACATATAACATTTATTTATTCTAAAACTTAATTAGTATAACGTTGTTTGATATAACGTTTACGTAATCGAAAATCATTTGGTCTAACGTCTAATATATATATTGTTCATTTAATCGAAAATCATTAGGTCTTGTAACGTTTAATATATATAAAAAACGTCATTATGGTTAACACCCTGACTCAGAGTACAAACAATCTTCAGACAATAAACGTTTGGTGAAAACAAAATGGGTAGGTTTGGTAAGGTTAAAACTGTGACCTCCTACGCACGAGCCGAGCGAGCGAAGCGAGTGGTGCCGCGGCAGCGGCCGGCGACTGCCAGAAACGACTTGCATTAATAGAAAAAAAAGGTTGTTTTTAGTAGGTTACCCGGAACTTAACTATTTAGATTAGGTTAATTTCTTCTTTAAACAAAATGGGTAGGTTAGGTTAGGTTAAAACTGTGACCTATGCACGAGCCGAGCGAGCGAAGCGACCTGTGCTGCGGTAGCGGCCGGCGAGTGCCAGAAACGACTTGCATTAATAGAAAAAATAGATTGTTTTTAGTAGGTTACCCGGAACTGAACTATTTAGATTAGCATAATTACTTATTAAAAAAAATGGTTATTTGACTAATTAAAAAAAAATTAAAATTAGTAGTTTGTAAACAAGTTATACTGTTATAACATTCATTTCCCGAATATTAGGTTTGCGTTACAATATTTTGTGAATAGATTTTTTGCTAATTAATAATTTGGCAAATGAAATTATGCGAAATTTTTTTTGGGAAGTGAACATTTGTCAAATTCCTTTCGGTCAAACAAGGGAGACCCGTTCATATTAGACCAAGTAAGTTTTATATCTTTTGAGTGGTATGTCAAACGATGTTATATTTAATGTATGTTATGTCAAACGATGTTATATTTAATGTATGTTATGTCAAACGATTTTGTATTTAATGTATGTTATGTCAAACGATGTTATATTTAATGTATGTTATGTCAAACGATGTTATATTTAATGTATGTTATGTCAAACGATGTTATATTTAATGTATGTTATGTCAAACGATGTTATATTTAATGTATGTTATGTCAAACGATTTTATATTTAATGTATGTTATGTCAAACGATGTTATATTTAATGTATGTTATGTCAAACGATGTTATATTTAATGTATGTTATGTCAAACGATGTTATATTTAATGTATGTTATGTCAAACGATGTTATATTTAATGTATGTTATGTCAAACGATTTTATATTTAATGTATGTTATGTCAAACGAAATTATATTTAACGTATGTTATGTCAAACGATTTTATATTTAATGTATGTTATGTCAAATGATGTTATATTTAATGTATGTTATGTCAAACGATGTTATATTTAACGTATGTTATGTCAAACGATTTTATATTTAATGTATGTTATGTCAAACGATGTTATATTTAATGTATGTTATGTCAAACGATGTTATATTTAACGTATGTTATGTCAAACGATTTTATATTTAATGTATGTTATGTCAAACGATGTTATATTTAATGTATGTTATGTCAAACGATGTTATATTTAATGTATGTTATGTTAAACGATTTTATATTTAATGTGTGTTATGTCAAACGATGTTATATTTAATGTATGTTATGTCAAACGATGTTATATTTAATGTATGTTATGTCAAACGATGTTATATTTAATGTATGTTATGTCAAACGATTTTATATTTAATGTATGTTATGTCAAACGATGTTATATTTAATGTATGTTATGTCAAACGATTTTATATTTAATGTATGTTATGTCAAACGATGTTATATTTAATGTATGTTATGTCAAACGATGTCATATTTAATGTATGTTATGTCAAACGATGTTATATTTAATGTATGTTATGTCAAACGATGTTATATTTAATGTATGTTATGTCAAACGATGTTATATTTAATGTATGTTATGTCAAACGATGTTATATTTAAGGTATGTTATGTCAAACGATGTTATATTTAATGTATGTTATGTCAAACGATGTTATATTTAATGTATGTTATGGTTATAAAAATTAATTATTTTAAAATTATATCAATCGTTCATAAATTATATCAATAAAATGATAGGTTCCGTTGTTATATGTTGTTAATATTAGAGATTTTGTTGTTATGTCATCTATTACTTATCCTTTTTTTTTTTTTAATCCCGCGGCCTACGGCCGCGGCAGCTCTAACGTCCGTTGCCGGGCGTCTCTGGTTACAAGCAGGTATTTCCAGTGGCGCCCGGCGGATCTATTACTTACCCTAGTAAAACATTTGTTTAAATCAGTTCGGACCCTATTCAATGCAAACAATTCCTCTTTTAAATTCGTGATTAACGAGTTTCCAAAAAAACATATTTAATATTTATTTTTAAGTAATATTATTTGTGTATAGATATATCCACATAATAGACAGATTACTTGTTCCGTGGATACATGTCACAATACGTAACTGTATTAGAAATACTAGATTCAACATTTGCCACAATAGGTACCTCGACATCGCTGTGTCGGTTTAGTCCACTCTCGACCCCTCGACCCCCAATAAATAATGTGTCCACTGGACCCCTAACTATAGTTTACTCTCGACCCCTGGGGGTCGAGAGTGGATTTTATTTTCCAGTCAAGTTTTAGTTTCCTCTCAACCCCCATTAGTACACTTAGGATGATAAATCATTCATCAGTCAACCCCATATATGCATACTATTTAACTAAAATACCCTCAATATAATTTGTAATAAAATAATACTTAAGTAATTTGCGTTTTAGTAGTTATAAAGTGATTGATGCGGGGTCCTGCTGTTTGACCAAAATTCATGTGACAAAATTACACTTGACAAATAATGTTTGGAAAAAAAATGGTTTCGCCAATTAATTATTTTACTACTAATCGTTTTACAAATGACTTACTTTTCCAAATGATCAACACTTAAATTTACATTTTATAAATTATTATATTACTTAATGAATATTTAACAACTGAGTTATCAGAAAAAACTACTATTGGTCTAAAAACGTTTGATAAAACGTATTAATTGACAAATGCTTCGTTTATTAATCAATCTTGTAATAGATATGGCATGGGTCAAATTAATACACGATATTTGGAAAACTTCAGTGAGGTTTAGGTTATGTTAGAACATGAAGACAACGCACGAGCCGAGCGAGCGAAGCGAGCGTGCCTCGGCAGCGGCCGGCGAAGTGCCACAATCATTTGCAATAATCATAGACCTTTTTTTTTAAGGTACCGCGCCTTGACGTGGCCATACTGCGTCCATTGCCAAAAAGAAGTGCAATTTGAAGTGCCAACCCCCCAAAATGAACTTGACCTTTGACCTCTGCTCTCAAGGTCAAGGTCAAAATGAGGTCAAATCGAGAACGCTAATAGTGGGAGACTAAATACCAGCTGCAATCAACTCAGCATAGTCAAAGATCTCCAAAACGAACTTGACCTTTGACCTCTGATCTCAAGGTCAAATCGAGAACGGTAATAGTTAGAGACTCAAGGCCAGCTGCAATCAATTTAGCATGGTCAAAGACCTCTAAAATGATGTTGAACTTTGTCATGTGACATTATTTAGATTTTATGAAAAAAACTTTCGAAATCTCTAAAATATATGGCAAACTTTGCCATATTTTTAACTTGTTGTATAGTATGTACATGACTGTACCAAAATATTAATTTTAGATAATTATCATATTAGAGGTTGAGAGTGGACGAGATAGGTTTAAGGGTCGAGAGGGAACAAATAAAGAAATCTTTGTTTAGGGGTCGAGGGGTCGAGAGTGGACTAAACCGCTGTGTCGTGGGAACATTTGTAAACATTGAATTTTTTTCTGTATTCGAGTAATATAAACAAACAGTAGGTTATGTTTTGTCAAGTCTTTATATTTACAATACAAATATGATTTACAAGTATAACAGCGATTGTGCAAACAAGGTATCCGCCAGGGGGCGCCGCGAGCCCAAGTTTCGCTAACTTTTTATTTGTGCGCCGACACTAGAGGGAGTCGACTTCGCATGATTATGTTAGAAGGAATATTGTATGATAGCTTGAAAAACTTTATATTGTTCTTTATATTTATATCTATGGCTTTGCTTATACTAGGTCTGGGCGTTATTGTTGGGTTTCTGATAACAAAATTGTTTAAACTCGCTGTATTTTATGTTTATACTTTATTTTGTCGATAGTTGTTTCTCATTTCTCATCTACGTTGTTTGTTAATAATAAATAAATTAAGCATCTGATATATTACCGTAGCTTATTGTTCAAACATTAAAAAAAAATCCAAAAAATGTCGCACGTTAATACTTTTTAAATACTTACTTTACTTAGGATAGTTAATACTTTTTGTCTGTTATATTTTAAACGTCACTACTTATATGATTTTAAACGCCGCCGCCGCTGCTCCACACCGATAGGTCGTCCACTCGTAGCCTTTGGTAGCTTACCTTAGCTTATCGTTATATTTATAATTATCACTTCATACTAGTGGTTCTGTGTACCGTAGACTTCGGAAGCTTTGTTTAGAAAAGTTATTTTTAAATTTTCTTTATTACTCTTTCATTTTTCATCCAATTCCTAAAATATCATTCACATGTTATTCATTGTAAGCAAGGAGTATGCGTGTAAAGTTTCATGAAAAGCGGTTGATAAATACGTAGATGTAGAGATGTAGATGTAGAGATGTAGAGTTAGGTACAGACGAAAGAAATTCTCCCCAGTCTGCAAGTTGAAACAGAGAACAATTATAAAACAAAGTCGATGCTTAGATCTTTAAAACTATGCAATGGATTTGGATGCGGTTTTCACCAATGGACAGAGTGGGTCTCGAAGAAGGTTTTTGTGTATAAAATTTATTAACCTATATAGCTTAAGATAAATGTTCGTTATACTTGTAAACTGTAACGAAGATAGCTTTCTTCCCTACCAGATTAGATGATTTGCACTGAATAGTAAATAAATAAGAACACAGTATGATTTTATACTTATAATGTTTGAGATAACGAGTTACAAGTAATAATGCGACAGCTTGGGTCGTGGATGATAAAAGATTCTAGATAATGTTAGGTATTTAGTTTAGTATAGGTTACAGGTTTGCCTGGATATTCACGTAGGTCCGAGAGAGAGCGAATCACGTGTGTCATTCGTTTATATCAATATGAAATACAGTTTTCAATGTAACAAATAATTATTTCATTGCAAACAAATACTTAAGCTCCGCAGCCGTATTATATTCGTGTCCGCGTAGAAACGGTAGATCTATACAGTTCTGCATAAAATCAACTGTATATTATATTGAAAGCCATATCTGGTTTTCCGCAACAAGTTGTATGTCCGCTATATTAAGTGCAACAGAATTGGCACAAGTCTCACCCATGAATAATTCACAAGAGTGTGGAGAGAACGACGGACATCTTGGCTCACGCTGTTAACTATGCATGTCTTAATCTTGTTGCGTTCAGAGCTCGCAATTTAAAACTGTTATCACCACAAAGTTTGGGGTATTCGTCGTTCGGTAGACAGAATTTGTCGAAAATGTATTCTATTCTCCGAGTTCTAGCCGATTGGACATAGTTTTCAATCTTTCGATTCTCGAGTTTTTTCAGAAATATCTTTCGACATTATAGTACCTGGTCATCACAGGGACAGTAAATAGAAAGTCGATCCTTCCTTGAGTCGATAGGTATATTTTGTGATCTATCAAAAGTTTTTGATTGTGTTGATCATGAGACTTTGTTATTGAAATTAGGTTATTATGGTGTTTCGAACAGCTCACTTGGCTTACTTGAGTCTTACCTCACTGGTAGAGTACAAAAAGTAAACATTAATGGCACCGAATCTTCTGGCGCCTCATTAGTCATGGGAGTACCCCAGGGCTCGATATTAGGACCCTTTTTATTCTCAATATACGTAAACGATCTTCCTTATTTCACTAAAAATCTTTGTGAAGTAGTATTATTTACTGATGACACATCATTAATTTTTAAAAGTGATAGACAAAAAGTAGCACTTGACGATGTAAATAATACCCTTCCGGAAATATTGCATTGGTTCACAAGTAACAACTCGCTGCTCAATGCGAAGAAAGCAAAATGTGTAAAATTTACTATGCCCAATGTTAGACAGGTGGATACTCATATTACTATGAATAATGAATTAGTCCAAATAGTCAATACCACGGTTTTTTTGGGTTAACTCTAGATAGTAAACTACAATGGGTTCCTCGCGTTGGCAGGAAGACTTAGCTCAGCTGCCTATGCGGTTAGAAAGATAAGGTCACTGACTGACGAAAATACGGCACGATTAGTTTATTTTAGCTACTTTCATAGCGTTATGTCATATGGTCTGCTGCTGTGTGGGGCTCAGCTGCCGATATTGAGACAATATTCATATTATAGAAACGAGCTATACGAGCACAGAGGTAACAGGTAACGGGAAGCCTTGAGCCGCTAGCTCAGCGCCGAACAATAGCTTCCTTGGCCGCATTCTACCGTATTTACCATGGCGAGTGTTCTGAAGAGCTCTTCAATCTGATCCCACCCTCTTCCTTCCGATCCCGAACGACTCGTGCCGGGCAGAGATGCCACCCCCACACAGTGGATAGCATGTTCGCGAGAACCGAACGTTTTAAACGTTCGTTTCTCTGCCGAACGATAGTGGCCTGGAACGCCCTGCCTGTGCACGTGTTTCCTCCCACATATAATCCTGGGTTCTTTAAGCGGAGCGTGAAGAGGCACATCAGTAGGTCGTCAAGTTGAGGGCCACTCTCAATAGTAATGTGTGCTGTGAGAGTGGCCCACAATCGCTAGACGTCGTCACGACTTACCACCAGGCGGGCGGCGTCAATTTGGCGAACCAAATATAAAAAAAAAAAAAAAAAAAAAAACGAGCAATCTATAGATATCAGACCCCGTGACTCGCTGAAAGAACTATTTAAAGAAATTAATATTTTAACAGTTGCTTCTCAATATGTTTACGACAACATCTTATATGTACGGAAGAACATAGATCTCTTCAAAAAATATTCCGTAACCATAATTTAAATACAAGAAATATAATAAAAATTTATAAAAATTTATAATAAAATTCCTCAGGATTTGGTTGACATGCCTCTTAATAAGTTTAAAATAGTAGTTAAAAAATGTTTGATGATGAAAGGCTACTATAATGTAGACGAATATCTTAATGATAAAAATGCATGGTCACATGGTCTTCTGTTGTTGGCCACGCGTATAATACAATATAAACTAATTGTAACAATGTAAACAAAACAATATTAAAATAGAAAATGGATAATCTACCTGAGTTTCTTGCTGGTCTCTTCTCAGGAGAACCAACTTACCGAACCAGCGAAAGAATCATTTTCTAATGGTTATTTATGTACTTACTTAATTTAGTATTTTTATAATATTACTTGACAAAATTGTAAAATTTTGACATTCATATGTGCTCTTTATGTGCCTGAACTGAATAAATAATTCTTGATTCTTGATTCTTCTTCCAACATTGCACGACCATGATCACAGAATTAGTAGGTAATTATAATATATTACTAGCGGACGTCCGCCGCTTCGCTAGCTTGACAAATTTAAACACAAAAACCTTTCTCGAGAACCACTCTAGTCATTGGTAAAAACCGCATCAAAATTCGTTGCGTAGTTTAAAACATATAATCACACATACGGACAGAAGTGACTTTGTTTTATAATATGTACTTAGTGATAGTGATAGTAATAAGGTCAACATAGAGATCACCCTTCTGATTTATTCACCATGATCATTAACATCGTAGTAATTACGATAAAATGCGCAATTACTCAATTGCACAATTAGTTTTACCTCAATGCATCCAAAGGAAACCCTCAAAGGTCCATTAAATTAAGAACAATGGAGGCTGTTCATTTAATTTACCGTAAATTTACGACCAATGGGGCCAATGCCAGGTTAAGTGATTAAACGACATACTGTAGTGGGTCGGTGACTACTACACTATTAGCTGGAAGTTACAATTCAGTGGGTTACAACAAACACTTGAAAGGTATACAGACATTCACATATAATATAGGCGCATATGGCAGCAAACTCAATTTATTAGAGTACATACACATCAATCAAAGGCTTAGTCCAAAGCGCACTGAATCACATTAATAGGTAAACCTTTTAATAAACCCATTTAAGTTAATAGTTCGCCTAAAAACTAACTGAGAGATGAGCAGTTTAGCTTAGCAGAGTTAATCCACAGTGGTCGGACGCCTATGAATTATTTATATGGCATAACCGACATTACTTTGCATTTAGTACAAGCCACAATAATTCATACACTATTACAATAAGAGCTATTCGTTTCGCATACAATCCATTCGTCATGTATCAAAGTTGAAGCGAAAAATATTATTATGCGGGTTGAAAGCAAAGTGTGTCTTTTTATGAGGATAGAAATATAATGGAAAAGCAGGGATTTGTCGTCGCCTCGTCGTTCGAGTTTGTTTGTTGTGAGGGGACTATATATCTAGGGATTTGTTTTGAGAGATACCTCACTGGAGAATAGCCAAGGGTCAGAGCTAGGAATACTAGAAAGAGCCAATCACAGACAATATACTGCCACATTTGTTAAATCATTAAGTACAATGAATGACACAGACTTCAACATTGGAAGTCAAGATTTCGAACGAAATAGGCACTAATAATAATTAATCCTCTTTTGTTTTACCCTCTCAACTTTCTAGTCCGAGACGCCCAGGACTTTAATTGGCTGTGCCATAGCGGCTGGCACATAAGATTTTGTTGCCTTTAATCAACATTTCATCGCAAGGCAAAGGGTTTCAATTATTTTCAAAATTGTAATTTTATAATATACCTATATTATATGTGAATAGCTGCTACTTTTTATTAAATTCATTCAGCCATTTTGGACATAACATATTATGGTATTTGTGTGCCCGGTGACGGCAATGGGCTTGCCCCCTATTACGTGGGACTAAAAATACTGGCAAATTGTGGGTGTGTAATGCGCCTCTGCCTACCCCTTCGGGGATATAGGCGTGATATGTGTGTAATTTTCTATAACATATTACTTACCACCGATAAATAGTTAAACTGTCGGTTGTTTTACGAATGTAAACAACCTACACAATATTTGCTCCATATATTAAAATAGTGTGGTGTTCGGTAACACTTGACCGAGCTCCGCAAGCAATATTACTGCCGATGCGCCCTAAAACACGTATTTTACGATCACAATTAGGGACGATATTATAAATGCATGCTGAGAAGTTCGGTGTGAATTTTATGGCGATTGGGCACGCCATTAGGTAGTCGGGTCGATTCCACAAGTTCGCAGCTAGTCAACTGTACGGTTTTATAGGACACGTATTTATTTGAACCTATCTGAAGGCTCATCTAATAGGAAAAGTTAACAAGGTTGTACTTAGCAATGTATAGGTATCAGTCCTCATAATGTTTTAGTAAGGAGTTTCACCTGGATAGTACCTAATTTTACTAACTGTAATAATATATTAATAAGGGCTAAGGGCCCTATCAATATTTCTGTGGGCCAAGTCATACGGCCGGTTTCTGAATTGATAATTTGAAGTTGAGCATCCACTGAGTACGCCAAATGTTAAAATTTGTGCCTTTATTTTGACATTTGGCGTACTAAGTCAAAAATGTCAAAATTCAGGATAAAAATTTTGACATTTGACGTGCCGATACTTACCTTAACGCGGTTTATCTGATGACAGGCTTACGAGGCTCTGGCAAAATATAGGTATTCAAATTTCCTAGATCATGCAATATACTTGCCCTAATGGCAAAGTTATTGGCGATACATTGGTATTATAAACCTCTCTATCTGCCCCTTCTGGGTAAATACTTGATTTGTGTCGTCGTAGTCTCATATCAACTGTACTGACTTTCAACTGTAACCACTATAAGCACACCTAAAGGTGTAAAGTACAAAATTGTAAGAACCCAAGTCAACCTCACCTACAGGCAATTGGTGCTCACGATCTCCCTGGAGGCTGCATGTCTCCTAGCCGCGACCCCTTCATGGGACCTGGAAGCGAGAGCCCTTGCGTCATTGTTTCAATGGCACAAGGAGGCGCCGGAGCGGGACCACAGGCCTGCGTCGAAATCGAGGACCAGCGGACCCAACTCCGCCAGGATCTCATGGAGACATGGATGGTGTGACTTGAGCAACCAAAGTGGGGAACCACCACCATCGCGGCGGTGAGACCGATCATCGAGGAGTGGCAGCAGAGGCAGCAGAGGCGGCAATAGACGTAGGTTCGTGCGCAGCCCAGGGCCGCGGATTAAAAAAAAAAGGCAATTGGTGCTGCTGTTTAACAACAATAGACGAGCAAGCAATATTCCTATATTCCCTGTTAGCAGGAATGGTGAACGCTGAGTTTTTCCAAAGTCTAGTCATAAAATAAGAAGGCTGTATAACCGAAAATATTGGTCCTGTGGCTATTTTATAATGTTACAATAGCAAAAGTTACCTAGCCTACCGGCACCTAGTTTTGGCCTACAGAAATAGTGTGTATCCGTGTCGTATTTCATTAAATTCGACACTCAAAGTAGGTAACTAGCAACTGGATTTCTCGACTTCTGGGTGATTAAAAAATTAACAACAAAGGTTTCCTAACCTAATTGCGAAAGCAATTCGTGTATTGACCTTAACATTATAAACTACACTTGAGAGAATAACAAAACATAAGAACGCTCCCATATTTCATGATTCAGCAACGTTCCTGAGGCTCTCGTGTTGTTTCCAGTTTTTACGATGAGCGCTCCAAGTCTCGCCTGACGACCTCTGGCTACGATGGTACAGCGCCATCTATCGTGACACCGCGCAACTGCAACTAGGAAACTAATGCTCTTTTTGTATCAATTGTCGAGAGGTTTCCAGTTACAGCAGTGCATATACTTAAATGCAGTAAAACTGAACAAACTCATCCTCTTGTTCATTAGATAGTCCATTAGATACCTGACACCTCGTGAGTTTATTTAAACTATTCTTAAAAAATTAAGATATAAATTATTTTAGCTTAGCTAACCTTAATAGCGCGATCTAGAAATTATAATATGGAGCATAGATTGGATGATGTCGATATTGGTCATCGTAGCTCAGTGGTCAAAGCATTCTCCTTGTCAGGGGAAGGCCGTCAGTTTGAGTCTTGCCGATGACATTTCAGGTTATTTTGCATTTTTTTATTTCTACTTTAATATTTTAAGAATATTCTAAGCAAACTCATTGCTCTGAAATACAGAAACTACAATTTCATTTCTTGGATAGTTTTTACACAGTATCAAGTAATTTCACTACTAATATTTGTCTTGAACTCAGACGCTTAGACAGAACTTAGTCAATTACCTTATTGGTTTGAACCTTCGTTGGTTTATTTGGTTCAGGTCTCTTTCTGTTTTGTTGAATTTCATTCAAATTAATTAATTTAGTTTTTGCCAGTTTTACTCCTCTAGAGCTGCCTCGCAACACAATGGAAAAGTTATTATTATTAGATAATTGTGTGTCGTGTCATGGTTTCCTATTCCAACAGTATTCGGTACAAAGTAACTAATTGAAAATGTATGTCATAAATTGACACAACAACCGCCTTCAAATGACCGAAATCTGACCAAATAATTATTGGAATGGGACCAAATAATTATTGGAATGGGACCAAATTGAAATGGGACCACTTGAGAAGTAGTAACTATCATTTGAAAAAATGTTCAAAATCGGTTCACCCAAAGTTAGGTAACAAAAATAAAAGAAAAATATTTAAAAAAAACACAGTTGAATTTAGAAACTCCTTCTTTTTTGGAAGTCTTGACAATCATGTAATTTTTGTAATTGCCTACTATATGTTGTACTACTATGTTGACAATTAAATACCTACTAATATTTAATCCTAGTTGCATTCGAAACCTTCATATTAGAATTATATTATGACTCGCTTGCTATATTTGTTTCTACCTAATTTTTAGGGTTCCGTACTGAAAGGGCAAAACGGGAACCCTATTACTAAGACTTCGCTGTCCGTCCGCCCGCCCGTACGTCCTCAGCCTGTCTTCACACTGTATCTCATGAACCGTGATAGTAAAGAAATAAGTAGAAAGTTGAAATTTTCACAGACAATGTATTATTGTTGCCACTATAACAATAAATACTAAAATCAGAATATAATGAATATTTAAGGGATCAACAAATTTAAGGGACAAAAATCACGTATTTTGTATGGGAGCCCCATACAAAAAACGTGATTTTTTTGGCGTTTCGGTACGGAACCGTATGTGCGTGAGTCCGACACGCATTCGGCCGATTTTTTCCTTATGTGGTGCTTTATTATTAGCGCAGGCGACTTTCTTGTCGTAGCAGCAGTGTCACGGTGGGTTAGTTTCATTTCATTTCATTAAATCATTTCATTTTATTTCATTTAATTTCATTTCATTATGAGGTATCACTGACAGTCTCCGGAAAGTTGTATTCCAAACACATAAATGTTTTGAGACCGTTCTCGAAGTTCAGAAGTGGCGGATGTGTGACAACACGACTTTGCTTATTTAGGACAATGAACCTTGTACACTGTCTGTGTACTGTGTGTAACTGTGTACTGCTCAATCCGACCCAGACTTAAGTGGAGTTAAAGTGAGGTGCCGGCGACTGAAGGGGCCGGATTGAAGGAAAGGACTTGCCCGTCGATTGTTTAATGTTGATTTTGGGACCACTTTGGAATGTTAGTGGGAATCTTTGCTTGTGTGATGTATTTGTTTATGACCTAGCGATTAATATGGTAATGTCAATACCGAGGCAAAGTTTGGGTTTCACGTGGAAGGCAATCATCACTCATTGTTATGTTTAGGAGTGGGATCTATTTAACTATAGGTTATACTGTGTAAGGTTTTGGATATTATGAGATTAGGGTATAGTTTTTGTAACTTAAACGCTTATTAATGTAAACACATTTCGATGAAAATTAGGCTCCAGATTGCGACGTCTAAAACGAAAAATGCTCAAGTGGCGTAGTTTACAATCAATGTCTAAAGAGAAATGACCTTAAAAGCTAAATGCCTAAGACTCAACAGAACATAGTTAAACCAGGTCCTGATTTGATACTTTTAATATTAGGTAATGTGTTCCCTTGAGATTGAGGTAATGAGAATAGGTACGTACCTATAATTCCACGGAGTCTCGTTCTTATCCTACCTAGATGTACCTATACCACGCATATGTCACTCGCCTAACAATCGCAAAAAATACGTGACGTCAGCGACAACTTGAAGTTGTAAGGCAGTAAGGGTTGTCTCTTGTTCGTGATACGGGATTGACCATAGAGTTGATATTGAGGCATTAACGTCATAATTATTGGTCAAATTATGCTGGCACTTTCCTGACAACCCTAAAGTTCGAATGATGTTCTCTGTAAACAAAAGAATGTGCTTTAATTAACGTCGGAGTGCAAGTTCTGTATGTAAATACTATTCCCTATTCTGTGCCTATACTAGGTCTATACCTATCTTCGTGCTTCGTGTTACAAAAGAGAACATTAAACACTTTCGTTTCTTGGATATTGTTATGAGGCTAAATATTAAGAAATTGACATCAATATATTTAATACGACAATTTGTCTGTCTGTCCGTCCGTCGCGTTTTTCAATTATAATTAATAATACATACATTTGCATGAAATTTTTGTTTCAAAAGTTCGCTGGGATAACTAGTTTGATTAAATAATATAATTATCAATGACATTTAATAAAACATTGTAGGTAAATGAATACTGCTAGGACATTATGATATTATTATAATAATTACTTAATTGAGCGAAGCGAGCGTAGCGAGCGGAGCTCCTTGTCAGGTGACTCCAATGCAACTCGATGTGAAATTGTTTCTCGACAACTACCCAACCGATTGTCATGATTTTTTCACTCAAAAATCAAGCATTCTCCGGTCTCGAACAAAACCTGCTCCTTATACTATAAATGTCTTAATAGAAATAGTCACTTTGCTCAATAATTGCATGCTGCAGCGCATGCGCAGCACCACGGCAGCGACCGCAGCGAGTAGTTTATATTTATGTGCATATATAATTGCGTCGAGGCTTTTCTTTAATGTAACCATTTAAACTACATAATAGTGTCATATATAATTGCAATTATAATCTGCATGCCTGTATATATAGGTTGAAGTTGTTCAGAGCATTGTATCGTATGACATCTTAGATTTAATTTATTATGTACCTGTGTTCAAAGATTGAATATATATGAATTTGAGAAACAAATTATAAAACACGTTAAAAATTGACACACAAACCGACTTCAAATTACCGGAATGGGACCAAATAATGAAATGAAATGATTCATTTCCCTTGTTGTTGGAATGGGACTAAATTAAAATGGGAACCACCAGTAACTTTCATAAAAAAAACAAACGGTTCTTCCTGTCCAAAGATACGAGTACTAAATAGATATAGTAGAAAGAGACAAACAAAACGGTTCTTCCTGTCCAAAGATACGAGTACTAAATAGATATAATAGAAAGAGACAAACAAAACGGTTCTTCCTGTCCAAAGATACGAGTACTAAATAGATATAATAGAAAGAGACAAACAAACAAAAAAAACCGGCTAACCGCGTGTCAGGCCATGCATAATATAGGATATCCGTAGTTACTTAAAAAAGCCTCTTTAACTCCTGAACTAACAAAGTTATACCATCCGTTACAGTTTTCCTTCAAAGTTCATTACATGGACTACCATCATGATTTTTGTCAGGTTCTTCACGCCAGCAGTTTATATTTTAGAGGGGGGGGGGGGCTGTTTTCGTAATAACATGCTCTTCAAAGCTAATATAAAGCTATAGCGTAATAATATCTCGTAAACGGATACTTAAATCAAAACATCACTGTCGTGATCTCTCAATGTTAATAAAAAATATTCTACAACATTTTATTTAAGCACTTTGCCGGCGAAGTAAATATCATATTCATGCAGATGAGGACGGACGAACGAACGTGACGAAACTATAAGGGTTCCGAAACTTTTACTACAGAACCCAAAAAAAGAAAAAATTCTTAAAATCAAAATATCTTTATTCATGTAGGTCACAAAGTAACACTTATGAATGTCAAAAAAAGAAAATGCTTCTACATTTACATTTACCGCCAGATTCGCAAGGCAATAGGGAGCCTGTGAGGAAAGAACCTGGCAAGAAAAACTCACAGCCACTCTTTTATTTTTATCTTAATTTTGAAGTCCGTTATAAATGACAACTATTTTAAACCATAATATTTAATTTGGCAATCAAAACTTTTAACAGAAGTAGTCAAACATAACAATATTGGCCACTCGACCGTTCGATGCTAATTGTAGCGAAGGGACGCAAACTCTTCGACATCCGGACGCAACGCTGCTTACTTAGGACAAACCGACCCTGCGAACTTAACACGGCTCCTTTTGTTAAGACAAACTACAGCTATATGTATGTGTGTGTGTGTGTGTATGTATTTTATTAATATATGGGGAAGGCAATAGTTGGTACTTCAGTGAGCGATACATCTCGAACCAAAGTGCCAAGCAACGCTACAATGCTTTTAAACGAACGCTACGGAATGCTACGAATGCTACGAAAGTTCAGGCCGTAGACCTCACAATTGGGGATCTACTTTTTATGTCTTAGAGTGACACGGTTAATGTTATTTTACTCGTATTAGATTCAAATACTAGGTATCTACCACTAGCAACTGTAAGGTACATAAAACCTTTATGATGGGTTTTCATTAATTGACAACTGTCTAGAAAAATATGTAAAGGAAAATGTCATTAAGTGTGATTAAGTTAAATAATTTAGATTATCTAAATTATTTAACTTAATCTTTTGATTGTGTTTACTTGGACAAATAGTGTTCATTAACCATGAGGATCGTCGTCAAATGAAGATAAGTTTACACATATTTATAGCTTATTACTAGGTTCTAACCGAATTTAACTATGTAAAGGGGGAAATTCATCGTTGGGTTACACAACCTACAACTGAGTCGCAAGTCTCAGTCGCCTGCGATGTATTCCCCACTTTATCACGCGAGTGCTTAGTATTAGATCTCGCAAGTTCTTGAACTTAGCCACTATGACACCACCCCTTATACAACGTATTTGTATATAATAGAGGAACCGCACAACATGCTATTTGTTGAGTTTACTATTGATTGAATAAGTTGATCGACTGTAGTCGATACTGCTGTTCTCATAGGGCTGAAATGTATACAAAGTTCCTAGAGATGAGGTAAAAAAATACAGTCAAATTGAAACCTCCTCCTTGTTTTAAAATCAGTTAAAAAAGCAAGGTAACATACCAGTGTGTATATATTTGAGTACCGACCATGCATTCTGTATAATTGATTAAGCTCAACAGGTCTGTGCGGCCAACCACTAACTATTTCCAGCGCTAAATTAACTTTCGACTCTGCAAATATTGTTGATTCTCAAAATGTTAGTCAAGCATTGGTTTCGAAATGTTTGGAAGAACAAGTTCAATATTTTAGTTAGATTAGTTTTGAAGAATTTGTCACATACTCGTAGGTTGGTATTCTATATTCAAATAATCATCAAATTTAAAAAAAACAACACTTCAAACATTAACACAATAACCGAATTCAAATTACCGGAATGGGACCAAATGAAAAGCCCCTTTTCCCCTTGAGATGCAGTAGCTTTCAATTAAAAAAATCACCCAGTTGAAAGATTTGAGGTTAGAAACAAAAAACATACAGTCAAACATCCTTATTTTTTTCAGGTGGTTAAAATCGTTGTCTTCTAAATTGGAAAAACTCGCGTGTACCCTATAATCAATGATTTTAAATACAATGGATTTCGGATCATCGCTCAAAAGTGTCCGAACTAAAAGAGAAACAAAACGCTAAAAGAGAAACAATCGCGCGCCAGTCTTGATTTTGACAACTGAACGACAACACGTTGCACAATGCCGTACTGTATTGTAAAAACGTGTAAAAACTACGAAAAAAAAGCAAATTGAAGACGGTGTATCATATTTTCAGTAAATAAGCTTTTGTTTTATTATTTGCAATTTATTATTTCACCTAAAATACAGTATTTCGTCGATAATAAATTAAAAGACAAAAGTAAATATTGCAATCCAGTCCAATACCGAAGTACCTATCTGTCTCTTTCGAACTCATCCCAAGCTCAGTAAAAAGAAAGAGACCATTTCATTTTCACTGAATAATGTACTAACAAAATGACCATTCAGATTTATTCGGATTACCGATAGCGATAATACTATTTGGAACAAAGATTATAGTGGAGACGCCTTGGCTCTTTATGATTTTTTTTTCGTTATATGAACCAACATCTATTTCAGTTTTCCTCGGGATCCAGTACACTGTGCACAATGGAAAAATATTATTGCCCTAGCACGGCGAGAAGAATATTTTGATCCAAAAAATAACAATCTTGTTAGTTCGGCTCATTTTATGGACATAACAAAAAGAGGTCCGATCTTTATGAAACTTGTACAAGAATCCCTTGATTGAATGGAGGAGATAAGCCCAAAAATGTTTTTAATTTTCACAGGGTATCATTGTTTTGTCATAAATATAATTACACATGTCATTTTATTTCGTGTATGTACTGTTATTTTCTTTTTATTTGGATTCTCGGTAATGTATTCCCACGGGAATCGGGGCCGAGATAACTATATCTCGCGGGCGGAGTCACGGTGATCAGCTAGTAGCCAATAATTTCGTATCCCAAAAATTAACCATAAGATAAAAATAAATTAATGATGCGCAGTTTTAGCAACTAATTCAGTCACTTGAAACACGGCTATCTTGTAGTAGACGTAGCGACATAGCGTTATGAAAATAGTAATGAAAGCGGAAGAACTTTGACACCCGCAAGAAGTTTGGCATTTATAATATTATAATTAGTTAAATTCATTAATTCCCTTTTTGTTATTCATACACTACAGTTACTTATTATGAAACTGACTCGAAAAAAAAAATCTTTGTCAGTCGTTAATTAGTTTTTCAGCTTATTTCGTCTAACATAAACAAGTAATTACAATTTATAAGATTATGGAATTTATTGTAGTCTTACATTAATTATTACGCCTACGTAGGTACATATCATGGAATCCTTAAAAGACTTTAACAAAATAAACCTACTCCATTGTTTCTATGTTCACGTAGTTCAAGTATAAGCTGCATAAGGTGAATTAGTCAGGCGGACAGATAGAAGCTACGTAATGCGATAAATTAGTGCAAACAAAAGTGAACACTATTCCGTTGAATCAAGGTTTAAATTTTAATATGAAATTTGTTTATATCTATGTATGCCTATGTATAATGTATAGGTCGACTCGGGACATTATTTTCTTGCGATTTGTTCTAGATCCTATGTCCGTTGTATTATAAGGTCTTTGCCTATAATATTTAATTATGAATCTATTTGAAAGAGAATAATACGACGTCTTAAACTTGTAATATAATTTAAGCTTATGAAAATAATAATAAACTTCATTTTCAATTGTCAATTTCTTTAAATAAAACACCTGTTTCCCTACAGGCATCTGTCTACCCCTGTTATAGGTCTGTTCATCGGTCTCAAATATCATATTGCCGCTAACCTGGAACTCTTATGTGCTGTTGGTCAGCAGGTGCTTTATAGGCAGGTTGGCTTGAACCCCAAACATTTTTGTATTCTATGCATACAAATGTTAGTTCTACGTGACACCTTACAGCCCTAAAGGTGATCGACTTATTCAATTCAACCAATGATAGCTGAAAAAACGGGTCACGTGACCCAATTCATATAAATTTTCTGCGATATAATTGGCTATCGACAGTAGTCAACCTGCTCACAAAGACGTTTATTCTAACCATTTAGTTGAATACCCCAAGGACGGTTTCGGTGGCGTGGTCGGTAGTAAATTGGCTTTCGACTCCGGAGCCTCGGGTTCGATTCCCAGGTCGAATCAAATATTTGTGTGATCCACAAATGTTTGTTTCGGTGTTTGAGTGTTTGTGTGATGTATTTTATATGTATTTAGACGTATCTAAGTATCAGTTGTCTAAATCCCATAGCACAAGCTTAAAGCTTAGTTTGAGCTAGATAACGTGGTGTAAGAATGTCAAAAAACAAAAAGAAATACTTACCAAAATATATGATTACGTAGCCAATTATATTGTACTGTCAAAAGCGGTGTTGTAGAAGTATCTTAAAATCAAAAATTCCTATTGAGTTTGGACTTTGTGAACTGTGGAGTCGTTGTAGAAACAATCGGAATGTACACATACACACGTTAGATAAAGACAGGTTCAATGTAAAAAATAAAAGAAAAGAAAAGAACGTTAGAAGTCGGATTAAAAGGAAAACTCGGAACTTTTGTCGAGTTTTCCTATTACTTAAGTCTTCTGAGTTTGGCGACGGTAAACGCTCCTCCCGTATGTACAGTCAGCTTCAGAGAAAAGGAACCCCCCTTGATAATGACATGAAAGACATGAAAGTTTTCTTTCCTCTTTCCATTCCTGGTTGAGTATACAGTTTTTCTATCTGAGTTAAATTGGGGTTACTTATTTTTAAATTTTACCTGACCTAAATTTATTGACAAAATACAATACCCTAAGTGAAGTATAAAATGTTTACTTAATATTAGATAATTCTAGAAACATAACTACAATATTTATTTACTTATTTATTTATAGTTGCATACATTAATTTTTTACACTCGTGTTGTGTAGTGTCTTGGTTTTTTGGGACAATATTGTCCTTATAGTACCTACCGGAAGTGGTAGTATCGGCTCCGGGCCGATTGACTTGTATAATCTTTGAATATAAAAGAATGGTTGAAAAATGAAATGTTATTTGTTCCTGTGAATCACAAAGAGAGAACCAACATGCTAAACTATAACAGTATAGCAATATACATCTTCCTCTTTGATCACATTTTCTGATAAGTAGGTAACCCTTTTAACACAACATTAGAAAAATATGTGAGGTCAGATGGTGCATAGTTAACACATTAGAAGATTACTAAACTTGTAAACAAAAACTTGTAATGGGATTAGGTATTAATAATATAATATTATTATTATGAATGTTAGGACACTTTATACACAGCGTCATCTAGCCTAAAATAAGCACCTTAATGTGATATGGATACTAGACAACGGATATAATACTTATTTTAAATATTTTTTTTAGATTAATTACACCCAGACACATAACAAATAATCGTGTTCAGCACACAAAGATTTGTCCTGGGTAAGAATCGATAAACTGCATTAATAACGGAGA
This sequence comes from Nudaria mundana, assembly GCA_963556515.1. Taxonomy (NCBI): domain Eukaryota; kingdom Metazoa; phylum Arthropoda; class Insecta; order Lepidoptera; family Erebidae; genus Nudaria; species Nudaria mundana. Next base: position 23,818,768 of record OY748291.1, read on the forward strand.
GGATGGCCCTCACTGTCTATCACTTCTTGAAGACGACTTTTCATCCCCGACACCATATTAAAACATGCGGCACTATTTCGCATTAGTACCCAAGTTCTGTTTACCTCTTCATCCAATTCTTTTTTTGACTTTATTTCACTTGAGTCCCAGTTTAAAACCATCTGACCCCATAAGTTTTCTATAGGGTTAAGATCCGGGCTTTTAGCCGGCCACTCAAACACCGTTATATCTTCTTGTGCATTTAGCCAATCTTGCACAATTCGGGACCGATGCACTGAAGAGTTATCCTGAACCAGGTAAATTTGTCCTTCTGGATATGCGACCCGCACTGAAGGCAGCATTACGTCATTCAACACTTCAAGGTATCGCTCACTGTTCATGCGGCCACCTATTTCCACTAGCTCGCCTGGGCCTAATGTTAACCGCCCGCTTGTTCTCAAGTCTTTCTTCAAGTTTTTTTAGGGTTGAACCGTTGGCCACTTCTTCTCCATAAAATTTTTGGGCCATCCCTATCTGACTTGAAGCATTTTTAATATATAATATAAAATAATAATATAATATAATATAATATAATAAAAAAAAGCAATAAATAGGTACATAATATATTTTTATCGTAACTCTTATGTACCGTTCGTACCGTTATGCCCATATCTCATGCTATTTTCTTTATGCTTTGTTCTTGCTCCCAGAGAACAATAATTTTAGCTTTCAAAAATGTTGTTATTCGAACCATACTTTCAATTTACTCAAAAAACTGTGATGATATTACGAGGAGGATTAACACCAATGCAAATTACTACGAATTATAAAGTTACCTTCAATCACAGTTTAGTAAATAAGGCAAAGAAGTATTCTAATTGCAACCTTATCGTGCTGTCACAGATATTATAATACTATAGCCGCAGCTCATACAGCAGATAAGTTTCTGAAGTAAAACATGACGGTAGTGCAACAAGCTGTATCAAGCGTAATCTATTGAACTAAACGAGAAATCTATACTAATTTCAACCTTATCTTTTAGTCTATTGAGCAGTTATTATTATCACATATGGTGGAAGTTGAAATTTAAACCTTAAGGTCTAGAAAATTACACCGTAATCAACTTTGTTCGATAAAACGAGTAATGCTATTCATATTTTCGCCATTATTATCAAGTGAACCGATAGCCTAGTGGTATAAGGCACGGCCTAGGTGATCGGCTGGCGCTGGAGATGCGAGTTCGTATCCTCAAACAGCACATAAATTAATGTGGTATTTTTTTTGTGAGTAAATTGTATCTTGGTATACAATTGAGCCGAAAGACGAAAAATATCAGAAAATTACAAATTAATATGAACATGCAAAAAAAAGGCAGATGAAGCTGCTCGCTCGTTCGCAGCTCAGCGAACGATCCCATCAGGTGACGTCATTCGTGAGTCATGTGACGCGGCGATATTCAGTATATTAAGTAAACATTTTATACTTACCTTAGGGTATTTTGTCAATAAATTTAGGTCAGGTAAAATTTAAAAATAAGTAACCCCAATTTAACTCAGATAGAAAAACTGTATACTCAACCAGGAATGGAAAGAGGAAAGAAAAAAACCTAGAAATGTAATTCGAGAAATAAATTAATATTGTTTATGCAATAAGCCTATCTTTTCTTACAAACCTCATACCTACTATAAAATTTGATTCCTTAAATATTAATTAACAAAAAGTGCTTAAGAAAATAAAAAATAATTATATGAATAAAAAAAGAACTTGTGTCCGAGGATTTGAACCTCGGTTGCCGTGTCCACAAAGCAGCGGTCATAACCACTAGACCAACATGCCATATACACAATGATTCAAAAAACTTTAATGCTTTCATGTCATTATCAAGGGGGGTTCCTTTTCTCTGAAGCTGACTGTACCTTTTGAAAAGTATCATGAATGAACAAAAAGAAATGATGATGTTACACTGACTTTAGAACCGCTTCGTAGAATTTTTGTTAATACCTTTACTATTTGAAGTTCACTCAAGATTTCCTGGTAACTAAAACTATTTCCAATTGGTCAAGATAATTTATCCCCACCAATACACATTCCAATTTATTTTACGCTCGATAGATGGAATGGACACCACCCGGATGCGAGAGAGTGGAGGCCGGCCGCTGGGGTATGTAAGAATCTTACTGACTAAACTCTGCCTTAAGATTCTAGCCGGGGATTCTTCTTAGTCATAACATGAGGCGATCACTGCTGCTGCATCACCACTCAGAGGAGTGGTGATGCAGCTTTACTCAGTTGGCGCTGAGCTGACGCTTGTGGAAGTCACATACCGCCTAATATAGTTTTTAACAGACGCCCGTATTAGCACATAATATGGAATAGTGCTATGGTATTAGGTACTAATATTCATACCTAGAAGAAGATTAGTTCAAGAATATCGGAACAAGTGAACGTTGAGATTAGATTAACGGTCTTTCGATTTCCAGCAATATAGCGTAGTGCCCACATGTAGTAAAACCACAGACGTGTTGTTCGATGCAAGACGGAATTAGATGTTGTTGTAGATGTTTTATGAAACGAGCACTGTTTTGGAATAGAAAAGCGTATTGATTAAGCCTGTTTACAATACATACCTATCTGTCTAGTGTCTATTCCGCCTTCACAGCTCTGCACTCGCTTTAACATCTTTACATTTGCGTAGAGTCGAATACGACAAAATACTGCTCGTAACGCAGTGAATGTGTTAAAGGAACTAAACCAGTACATACTCGTACATTATATGTATTTAAGTGAGTAAGTTTCTTTAGAGTTTAACGGCAGTAGGTAAGCCATTTAAAGATAATAATCTAAAACAGATATCAGTTCTACAAATCCCTTCTCTGATCCCGAAGGCACAATTTGCTCTCGGCCTAAATCCAAAAGGTATGATCCCGCTGCTGACTTAAACTCCGATTCGCCGGGTCGTTCTGAATTGTCCCAATAAAAATCTATTACGGGAGAATCGGGCGGCAAATGATATTTGCTAAGCAAAGTCAGCCCCGGCCTAAATAAACACGCTGCCCAATAGAGCAATAGGTTGCAATAGTTCACTACCAACTTACACTGCGGGCCCTGAAGTTTACACACGCGTTAAATAATAAATATTCAAATAGTTTCTAATAAAGTTAGTCGCCCGTTTAGGGGTTCAAAGCGTAGTTCAATATGCCAGGGGATTACCTACGACAGATTTATTTATACATACGTTACTTAGTTTATAAGTTGCATAATTTACGTAGGTTACATGTGTCATTGGATATTAATTATTTCAGTTGATATTTACATTAGTGGCTTGGTCAGGGGCGGGGCCCCAAGTGATTAATTCTACGTCCTCGTCGTCCGCCCTGGACCCCAACTTGACCACGGTAACGCAGTGGCAGGTTGGGTGACCGAACGTCTTAATCCTTACTTGTGACCATTAAAAGCGATTTTATTATTACAATGAATAATCCTGTAGAGACCCCCGGTCCCGACACTGCCCTATCCCGGGCGGTGTCGGCCGACGACCTTATGCACGAACAAATGACTCCGATGCCTATCGATTTGGGGGCTCGCGCCGCGCTGCCTAGTCGCAGCGCGATGTCGACGCCCCAAGGAACTGATGCTGCTGGGACTGACGATGGGTCAGCTCCCAGCAGTGTGAAGAAGAAGGGCCACTCTTCTGCGACGAAGAAGAGGACCCTCGAGGAGAAGGGGGGGCCGCCACGCGACCGTAGCACCAGCTGCTCCGGTTGGGGGTCCCTCCTCTCCTCCGATTCGGAGGAGGAGGTGCCGGTCAAGACGGTGCGTACGCGTCTCGACGCGTACAGAAGGCGGCCGCCAACTCCTCCTCCGTCCTCGGTCCAACTGTCCCAGCGAAGTCGCCGGGAAATCGGTGGGCCGCCCGCGCGGGAGCTGATGAGCGTTTTTGCCCGCATGAACGCGCCATGCGGGGCAACATAAACGTGGCGGGGAGGAAGAAGATTGTGGCTTCACTGGTGGATGAAGCCCAATCTTCCCTCAACAAGCTCCTCGCGCGGAGCGTCACTAAGGAGGAGGCGAGGCTCCGGAAGCAGGTGACGAGCCTGGAGGCGGAGCTCGCTGCTTCCAGGAAGCAGATGGATGACCTGTGGCGGGAGGTCGCTGACTTGACCAAGGTGGTCAAGGCGCCTCCCGGTCCCATGCTGCCGCCTCCTCCTCCGACGGCTGGACCAGCGCCGAAGACGGCGCCACCCACCACGGCGCCCACCAAGGCGCCCACGACGGCGCCAACCACGGCGTCCAAAAAGGCGCCCACCACGGCGCCCACCATGGCGCCCACCACGGTGCCCAACACGGCGCCCGGATCGCCGCCACAGCCTGTGCCGACTATGGTACAGGTCCTGACGGCGATCGAGAGGCGCCTCGCGGTCCTGGAGGACCGGGCGTACCGCCCTCCGCTAGCACGTCCCGCGTTCTCATACGCGGCGGCTGTTAGCGGTTCTCCCGCTCCAGGACCAAGCGGCACACCCGCTGTCCGCCGCCCCGCTCCGCCCCAGTCCGCTCCAGCGTACCGGTTGCCGGCCGAGACCGCGGCCCAGGCGCGGAAGGCGAAGGGGCGCGGCAAGAAGAGCGGCACCCCTGCCGCCTCCTCTACCTCTAACGCTCCCGCTGCTCCTTTACATCCCTCCGGACGGGAGGGATGGGAGGTAGTGGGGGCCAAGAAGAGGAAGACGAAGGCCGCCAAGAAAGCGGCCAAGAAAGTGGCCATAGCCGCCGCAGCGAAGACGCCGAAGAGACCCCGCGCTCCTCGCTCCACAGCCGTCGTCCTTACGGTGACGACGGAGGGTGTGGAGAGGGGTGTGGGGTACGCTGATGTCCTGAGGACCGTGAAGTCCTCAGTCAACCTCTCAGCCCTCGATATCCAGGGGGGTCTCCGGTGCAAGACGACACGCACCGGGGCTCGCCTCCTCGAGGTCTCCGGCGCCTCCAGCGGCCCTAAAGCTGACGCCCTAGCAGCGCAGCTTAGGGACGCGCTGGACGCAGAAGCCGTCCGCGTCAGCAGGCCCACCAAATGCGCTGCATTGCGCATCACGGGTCTGGATGACGCGGCCACGACGGAGGAAGTAATCTCTGCCGTCGTGGAGGCGGGCGGCTGCCCCCGTGACCAGGTTAAGGCTGGAGACATCTCCTTCGGCTCCACTGGTCATGGGATGACAGTCGTCCAGTGCCCCGTCGCGGCGGCACTGAAAGTGACGGACGGACGAAGCCTCCTCGTGGGGGGCTTCCTAAAGGCGCAGGTGCACCTCCTTCGTGCCCGGGAAACCAGATGTTTCCGGTGCATGGTGGTGGGGCACGTCGGAGTGCAGTGCACAGCGGAAGTCACCGTGGGCGATCGGTGCTTCCGCTGCAGCCGGCCCGGTCACAAGGCAAGTGCCTGTGATGCCCCGCCTCGCTGCTTTAGATGCGAGGCGGAGGGCAAAACTGCGGACCACCGGGTCGGCAGCACAACCTGCGCCGCCTCGAGGCCAAAGCCTCGTCCGTCCGCTGAGAGCGGTGGGGGTGCCGCTACTGCACGGCCAGATGTTTCTCGGCGGGATGCTGATATGGACGTCCATTAATGTCTGACGCCCATATCCGCATCCTGCAAGTGAATTTGAACCGCTGCCGCGCTGCTCAGGATCTTCTGTACCAGAGCATCCGGCAGTGGTCCATAAACTTGGCCGTGGTCGCCGAGCCGTACTACGTCCACCCGGGAAGCCCGGTGGACGAGGACGGCTCGGCCTGTTTTATCTTCGGGGGGTCCGCCGCAGACAACTCGCGCCTTGCTATCATTGCAAGGGGCCGCGGGTGTGTTGCGGCGGAATATGATGGGTTGGCAGTCGTGGCCACCTACATCTCGCCGACACTGGACGAGACTCAGTTTGAGCTATGGCTCACTGAGCTCGACGTCGTCTTCGCTGCGTGCCGTCCTCGCCCTGTCCTGCTCCTGGGAGACTTCAACGCCTGGAGTGAGGCGTGGGGCTCCCGGGAAACCAGGGACAAGGGGAGGCTTCTTGAGGACTGGACCAGAACACGTGGTCTGGAGGTCCTCAACCGGGGGAATGTCGCCACCTTCTGGCGGCGGGGGACCAGCTCGGTCGTGGACGTATCGTTCGCGACCTCTGCCCTCGCCGCCCGTATTACTGGCTGGCACGTGGAGGAGGATGAGGAGACGCACTCAGACCATCGGTACATCCGTTTCGATGTCGTCCCCCCACCTGACCTCCCACAGCCGGTAGAAAATCCCCCGGATCCGCGTTGGGCACTTCACCATCTGGATCGGGAGGCTCTCCTGGAGGCTTCCATCGTGCAGGCCTGGATTCCGGCACCGGACCGGCCTGCCGATGTGGATGCCGAGGCGGAGTGGTTCAGGAGAGCCATGTCGCAAATCTGTGATGCGGCGATGCCTAGGGTTACACCCAGACCGGCAAGGAAGCAGGTGTACTGGTGGTCGCCGGAGATTGCACAGCTGCGCGCAGCATGCATCTCCGCCCGCCGCCAGTACACCAGGTTTCGCCGGAGGCATCGCCGCCCAGACGACGCGGCAACCCGAGAGGCGGAGCTTTATCAGGCTTACAGGGAGGCTAAAGGTAATCTCCAGGAGACAATAAAGCGGGCCAAGACGGCGGCCTGCGAGGAGCTCCTGGAGACCCTGCAGCAGAACCCATGGGGGCGCCCGTACCTACAGGTCAGGGAGAAACTCCGACCTAGGGCGCCCCCACTGACCCAGAGTCTCCAGCCGCAGCAGCTGGAGCGGGTCATGGGCTCCCTGTTTCCGACGAGCGCGGAGGAGCACGTCCCTCCGCGCATGGCTCCGTCTCTGCCCGACGCGGATAGCACCGGCGAAGACGACGTACCCGAAGTCAGGGTGGGGGAGCTAGGGGCGGCAGTACTCCGGCTTAAACGCCGGAAAATCACTGCCCCCGGACCCGACGGCATTCCTGGCCGTGCATGGGTCCTGGCCCTCGAAGAACTCGGGCCTCGACTGATGGGGCTCTTTAGCGCATGCCTCGAAAGGGGCCAGTTTCCCAAGGTGTGGAGGACGGGGAAACTGGTCCTGATTCGTAAGGCGGGGCGGCCGGTGGACTCACCGTCCGGATACCGGCCGATCGTGTTGCTCGACGAGGTGTGTAAGCTCTTTGAGCGAATTATCGCGGAACGCCTCGTCGAGCATCTCTCGACGGTGGGGCCAGACCTGGCGGACAACCAGTACGGTTTCCGTCGGGGACGCTCCACCGTGAGCGCGATCATGCGCGTCAAGAGCCTGACGGAGGAAGCAGTCTCACAGGGCAAGGTGGTGGTGGCGGTGTCTCTAGACATCGCCAACGCGTTCAACACCTTGCCATGGAGCTGCGTTAGGGAGGCGCTCGTGTATCACGAAACGCCTCTCTACCTCCGTCGTATTGTCGGGGCCTATCTCTCGGAGAGGGCCATAGCTTTCCCCAGCTGGCTCGGGCCAGCTCGGCGAGATGTGTCGTGCGGTGTTCCGCAGGGGTCGGTCCTGGGGCCGCTTCTGTGGAACATCGGCTACGACTGGGTGCTGCGGGGTGCGTTGCCTGAGGGCGTCGGCGTAACGTGCTACGCCGACGATACCCTCGTCACGGCGCGGGGTGCAACGTACCAGGAGGCAGCACTCAAGGTCACGACGGGTGTTGCTCAAGTCGTGGGTCGGATACGGCGGCTGGGACTGGAGGTGGCCTTGCACAAGTCCGAGGTTCTGTGTTTTCACAGACCTCGGAACGGTCCACCTGAAGGTTCCAGCATAAATGTGGGAGGCGTTAGCATCGGCATCAAGCCCTCGATGAAGTATCTAGGGATCGTACTTGATAGCCGATGGAACTTCGGACCACATTTCCGAAGTTTGGTCCCCAAGGTGACACAGGCATCGGTCGCGCTTTCGCGACTGATGCCCAACCTAAAGGGACCCAACGCTTCCTGCAGGAGACTGTACCTGGGGATCGTGCGGAGTATGGCCCTATACGGGGCTCCCGTATGGGCGGCGCGGTTGACGGCCAACAACTCAACGCTCCTTAACAGACCGTTGAGGACCTTGGCCGTCAAAACAATAAGGGGCTACCGCACGATCTCCGGAGAGGCTGCATGTCTCCTAGCCGGGACCCCTCCATGGGACCTGGAAGCGAGAGCCCTTGCGTCATTGTTCCAATGGCGCAAGGAGGCGCTGGAGCGGGACCACAGGCCTGCGTCTCGAGAAATCGATGACCGGCGGTCCCAACTCCGCCAGGATCTCATGGAGTCATGGAGGGTGCGACTTGAGCAACCCAAGTGGGGTGCCACCATCATCGCGGCGGTGAGACCGATCATGGACGATTGGCTGCAGAGGCAGCATGGTGACCTCACGTATCGTGCGACGCAGATCGTTACCGGGCATGGATGCTTCGGTAGCTATCTGTTTCGCATCCATCGTGAGGTCACACCCCTGTGTCAACACTGCGAGGTTTCCGACGACGACACCGCACTCCACACGTTGGTGGAGTGCTCAGCGTGGGCGAGTCAGCGCCGGGACCTCGTAGTGGGTCTGGGCGTGGATACCCTCTCGCTGGAGACCATGCTTCAAGCCATGGTCTCCAGCGGGAGTAGGTGGAACGCGGCCGTGTCCTTCTGCGAGCAAGTCGTGCTCGCGAAGGAGGCGGCCGAGAGGGAGAGGGAGCGTGCCCTCCCCGCCGAGTTCCGTAGTCAGCGGCGAGGCCGCCGCAGACTCATCTACGCCCAAGACCATCGACCTCCATGATCGGGGCCTGAGGACGACGGGATCGCCACCCGTCGTCCTTACAGAAGCAGGCTAGAAGGGTTGCGTGCTGCGGGGCCTTTGCCCCATAGCACGCAACCAGATTCACTCATTGACGCGGGATAAAACCCTACCCCAACGACGCGGGATTCTCATCCCGACCCAACCCCCCGCAGAGACCACAGAGGTGGTCAAAGTCCGCCGGGCGCCACTGGAAATACGTTCTGCTTGTAACCAGAGACGCCCGGCAACGGACGTTAAAGCGGCCGCGGCCCTGGTCGCGGAACTAAAAAAAAAAAAAAAAAAAAAAAAAAGTGGCTTGGTCAGACAAATTATAATTTCTAACACCTCTTCAGCGACAGTAAACAATAAATAAGACTGATTGCAAAAAAATCTCCAACACTAAGTTGCGCCGTTAAAATGCTAAATGAAACTATCGGAAAAGTACAAATTAAATAACATTTAAGTCGTGTTCATTCAAAGCGCCGCCGCCGGGAGGTCTAGATAAAAGGGAGGCTCTTTCATTTTTCCTCCTCTCTCTCCATCGTCACCTCAGGCCATCTGAATATTAATAAATAGAATTAATTGATTGAACGAAGCCATCAATTATTCCTGAAATAATTTTATTTGCACAGTGTTAAAAGTTTCAAGATCTTGTGTTATGCAGATTTAAGATAAGTTTGGTAATATCTTTCATAATTTTTGGACATGGATGGCATAGCATAATTTAATTTTTTAGTCGTGATGGGAGTTGGAAATATATTATAGATGAAGTTAGAAGTTACGGGCATCATAATCATTCATTATTGATCATAATTTTAACTAAACTTTGCAGTCCTCGTTTATGGTACTTTAAGCTTCAAGTGGGTCAAACATTGTTTTGCTTGACCCACTTGAAAATTCAGATAGGCAGGTACTGATATAAATTAATATTATAAATAAATATTTTTGGACATTTTAACCCAACGTCATCTAGCCCAAACTAAACTAATATAAGTATAAGCTTGTGCTATGGAATCTAGATAAAATATTTGATTCGACCCGGGAATCGAACCGGAGACTCCGGAGTCGATACTGATGCATTACCGACCAAGCAGTTTAGATATGATAACAGATCATTCAAGAGACAAGAGACAGCTAACTGGAATTGTAAAACTGTGGCGCCTTTCTTGTCCACAAATATCATTGTTTTACTGCTAAGTAATAAAACATAACGTACGTAGTAAAATCTGAGCTAATATTATCTCCCTGAGAACCTCTGAATGCCAGGCTGCATCTTGTTTACCCGTTCGAGGAGTATGCTCAGCACTTGGACGAGGTGTCAAGTAGTCAGGATAACATCCCCTTTCAGCCTAAGAACGTCCGTGATCATCAAACAAGGTAAATGTTTGATCAAGAAATTGAGTGGGATTTGTTTTGAACTTACAATTCAAAAGGAAACCCGTCTTCATGGAGAGGAGAGGAAATTGGTTTTATGATTCATTGCACTAATTAATATAGGAGAGTAATTAGCGTATCAAATAATATAGTGTTGATAAACCATTTTAAAATAGGTCAATATTTATAATTAAACCTAATTTTGAATAATTTTCTTCAGATACTCGTACAAATGTCTTCAATTTAATTGAAGAAAACCCTAACCATCCTCTTTATTCACACGACAGTGTATTACAATATTTAGATATTAGTTTTCTTTAAATCGGCACATTCCACAGACTAAAAAAATATGTACGACACTCACTAAAATAATTATTTTCTCTATCAGCATTTAGATACGGCAATAAGGCGTTTGCATCATCAAACTGCATCATCAGACCAAATGCGTTAAATTTACAATGCCCAAAGTCAGACAAGCAAACGTCCATGTCGTGCTGGGTAGCCAAAGGTAGAATTTGTAAATAACACTACCTTTTTAGGAATAACAATAGATTCTAAATTACAATGGGGTGACCATATCACCACTTTAGCTAATAAGCTTAGCTCTGCTGCATATGCTGTGAGACGGATTAGACAGTTGACAGATGTAGCTACTGCTAGGCTAGTTTACTTTGGTTACTTCCATAGCTTGATGTCCTATGGAATACTACTTTGGGGAAATGCAGCAGATATAGAAACAATTTTTATATTACAAAAGAGGGCTACTTGGCAAACATTCAGCATTGTCAGTGTACAACAAAGTACTTCTGTACAAACAAGTACTCATGCCTGTATGGGCATACGGTATTCAACTTTGGGGCTGCACAAAACGCACCAATGTTGATACACGTAGGTCACACTATAAGTTTTGCGTAACTTAAAAAAACAACATGTTAAAACCAAAATACTAATGGTTCTGTGAACCGTAGACTTCGGGAGCGGCTTTGTTTATTCTTAAATTGTATTTATTTGCATTACTTTTGATTTTATTTATATTATGTTACGGATTGCATTCTTGACAGACCGTAGACTTCGGGAGCTTTGTTTAGTAAATTTATTTTTCAATTTTCTTTATTACTCTTTCATTTTTCATCCAATCCAAAAAATATAATTCACATGTTATTCATTGTAAATAAGGAGTGTGTGTGTAAAGTTTCATGAAAATCGGTTGATAAATACGGCCTCAAACATGATCTGACAGAACCCGTAGATGTAGAGATGTAGAGATGTAGGTACAGAGGGTACAGACGAAAGAAATTCTCCCCAGTTTGCAAGTTGAAACGGAGGAATTATGTTTATTGCTTTTCAAAATACTCTCCTTTACATTTTAAACATTTTTTCATGCGATCGAACCATTTTTTCCATGGAGCAGGTTAAATGTTAAATGTTCGGATGTTCGCAACCTCTTGACCGATAATTAAAATTTTTTCACCTAAATTAATAGCTAATTTAAATTAAGGTCGTGACCTTTGATTATATATATGTCTAGATACTGTGTCTGGTACAAAGCGAGTTGTCAAAAGTGGTCCTGTTGTTTATTCACGTGTGAGTGAAAAACGTTACCCGCGATAATATTACGTACCAGGGTTACATTAGTGTGCGAGTGGCCAAGAAGGCCACCACAAGATTTTTCCCCAAATATACGGGAATCAAATTCTCGGGATTTAGGTAATTAAGTATTGTTGTATGGGAGGTAGGTAGTAATAAAAATCATCAACCATCATCATACAAGTGCTCTTAATATTTATTTAAAAGGAATTTTAACAGTTAAAATAATACAAGTATAGATACAAAAAATATATTTATCTCCGATGTACTTTAAAAAAAGACATAAATCAAATAAGAAGCTATTGTAAAAATCTAACATATAAAATGGTTGTGTCATAGTGTTTGTTTCCAAACTCCTCCGAAACGGGTTGACAAATAATTTTGAACTTTTGTGCATATTTGGTAGCTCTGAGAATAGGTAGTCTTATTTTGAATCCCGAAATGATGAACGTTATGACAGTCGAAAGTTATTACTTGAGGTAACAAATATAAAAATACAGTCAAATTGAGAAACTTATTTTTTTTAAAGTCGGCTGAAATAAAATTATTCGTAGGTATTGAAAACAATTCCATCAATAAATTAATGAAGTAAAAGGTAAGTATGTATTAAGTATTATTAAGACTTACAGGGCCAACAAATGCTTCTTGCTTTGCGTAAGGCATCTGTCTCATCACAAGCTTAACTTTGTAACTGTACTCACTATTATTATCATAATATTTGTTACTCACCCTAACTGGAACAGCTCTCACTTTTATTTTATGGCGTCCACCTTTAGTTGTGATTACATCATTTTTAGAAAAATGTCCAGAACATATACGTGTTTTGGTTTTTGGTTTCCACCACTGTTCCTTCCTACTCTGCCTTACTATTTCAATCTATTTACTGGCTAATATCGGATCTCCGGGGTACCTAAATAAAATGAACTAAAATTTAGTTACCATGCATGACTTCAGTCCAATATATTCGTAAATCGTAAGACATCTACTTTTAGTAACAAAAATTGTTAGCACAAAGTAATAAATAAAAAGAAAAAGTCTTTCATTACTTTCAGAACCAAATCACCGTTAGAACCATATATTTTTGTATTTCAAAGCAATGAGTTTGCTTAAACTATTCTTAAAATATTAAGAAAGAAATTATAAATAGATCACAAAAACTGATGTCATCGGCGGGATTCGAACCCAGGGCCTTTCCCTAACAGGGGGACTGCTCAGTCTGGGACTGCAGCAGTCCCCCTGTTAGGGAAAGGCCATGGGTTCGAATACCGTTAGAACCGTTATCAACAATTTCAATCTGGTAAAAACTATGTGAAAATGTTAGATAAGGATTAGGTTTGCGCAAACTCATATTATATTAGACTTAATATACATCCATAATACACATTTGCCGTTAATTGGGAAATCTTATTCATTCAAGCGGCAACACTTTTGACAAGATCTCTTCGAGGTAAAATTATTTTTACAATAATGATTTAGTTGACATGCAATCAATAAAACTTAATACTTACAGGTGGAATGTAACCTTCCTCGGTTTATCTATCTTTCTAAGATAGTTTTTATAATATTTGATTGCACAAGAAGTCGTTATTAATGTAAAATGTCAAGAGCACAATTGCCATTTGAAACTTCAACCGTACTAACGAGGCGCGCGCAGCTTAGTTGCAGTTTTGCATCTTTTGAATCTATCCATTTTTGACGGCCGGACTAGGTATCTAGACATATATACAATCAAAGGTCGTGACGAAGCTTAAATATTCAATTTAAATACAAAAAAGAAGAAAAACAAAAAAACGCTTTGCTCAATACGAAGCCGCGCACTGTTTACAGCAGCGTAGCTTTACCTAGTTTAAAACAGGAGCACCATAGATCTGAAGGCATGTTTTCTACGTGCAGATTGAACACTATCACTGCCTCTTCGGAGTTGGTAAAAGTGAAACCTCTCATCAAATCTTTGATTTTGGGGATAATACAGAAATCACAGGGTGCTAGGTCGGGGCTATGCGCACGATGGGTGACGAGTTGCCCTTTTTCGGAAGCTAAAAATGACTTTGTTTTGTTGGCCGTGTGTGAAGAAGCGTTGTCATGATGTAGGAGAACGCGGCTTTTGGGTCGTCTTTCGCGAACTTTTTCTAACACCCTGGGTAAACAAATGGTATAGAATACCACTCAGCATTAACACTCTTTTGATCTTCAAGTGGAATTGTACAGATGGGACCCGTAGCTGAGAAAAAAAACGCGATCATTTTTTTACCAACGTTTCTCGCCTGCCTCACTTTTGTTGGCTTGTTCTCATTTTCAAACACCCAATCACAAGATTGCTGTTTTTTTTCGGGTTCGAAACAATAAATCCACGTTTCGTCTCCTGTGACAATGTCCGTGGTCGTACTTCAGTAGCTTATGAGGGATCCAACGACAACAAAGTTTCCGAATTTTCAATTCTTCGTGTAAAATTTTCTGGATTTGACTCATACCAATCCCCAATAGTCCTCGAATTGTCTCATAGGTAATCCGCGGGTTTTCTTCAATTAACCGCTTAACAGTAGCCACATTATTTTCGTTGACAGCAGTTGAAGGCCGCCCTTCACGAAATTCGTCATGTAAAGAACCTCGACCTCTCTCAAATTCAGCAAACCATCGCCTCACGGTGCTTAAGCAAGGTGCTTCTCTCCCAAAAGCATTTTGAAGACGAGCGGCACAGTCTTGCGGAGAGAGAGAACTTTTAAAATCATAAAAAATCATCGCTCTAAAATCTTTTCGACTTAATTCCATTTTCGTTGCATACGTAGAACTTTGATGTGTGATAAAAACAATTTGACAAATGATTTCCCGCCAATTGTTATTTTTTTTATTACTTAGAAGGTTGCAACGTTTAAAAAAAAATCAAATAGTTCCGATTAGCTAGAAGTGCAAAACTTTTAGTGTGCCCCATGTAATCCAAAGATTTCAAAACAAATTACTTCGGAGTATAGTTAACGCTCCCTGGTACACTAGAAATGAGGACATCCACCGCGATTTAGGAGTGGACCTTGTTGCTAAGGTTATAAATAAATACGCCAAAGCTCATGAACAAAGACTTCTGCAACATGTGAATGTCGAGGCTATCCAGCTCCTTGATACCACGGACATAGTAAGGAGACTGAAAAAGACTAAGCCTTTTGAGTTAGTTTAGTGAAATTAGTGTTACGGAGTGCAGTGAGTGCTACTATCCTTGAAGAACACAAGAACTAAGTGTCTTTCCATTATAATAGAGACTATAAGAAAAGTGCCAATGGACACATTCTTTACATTATAAGTTTTTAGCAAATTATGTTATATTTAAACTACTTATTAGCCTCAAGGCTAGATTGTAATTGTTATGAGGTAATCATTAATTTACATCATAATGAAAAAAAAGAAAAAAAAATACAAAAGAGGGCAGTCCGTGCCATTTATTGTTTGGGTAAGAGAATTCTCTTAGGGAACGCTTTAAAGATATTGAAGTTTTAACTGGAGCTTCCCAATATATATTTGATAACAGGAAAAATATATCTAGCTATACTAAAGTAAGTGACGTTACAGACAGAAATCTACGTAATAAAAATAAACTACTCCCTCCGTGTTATCGGCTTAGCAAGGTTAGTCATTCTTTCAAGGGGGAAGGTATACGCTTTTATAATAAATTGCCTGAATCGGTCCTTTGTATGCCCGACAATAAATTTAAAATCTTTATAAAGACCACTTTAGGTCAAAAAGCATATTATAAGACAGTTGATTACATTAACGATAAAAGTGTCTGGCTTGAGCATGGCGCCTCCTAAAATGCCGTAATTGTAGCATATTTTGTACTTAGGGGACTACAATTTTTTTTTGTTGCATTATACACGCTTATTGATTTTGACACGAGACCAATGTACATTCGTCCACATTTTAGTCTTAAGAAAATGTGTAAATGTGTCAATTATTGAAAAAGAGTGACCGAGAGTTTTATTGCCAGGTTCTTTCTCTCGGTTCTACTTATTGATTTGCGAATCTGGCAGTACATGTAAATATCGAAGCAATGATATTTTTTATTTTAAGTACTTACTGACGTTTGTAAGAGCCATTTAGTGACATATACAAATAAATAAATCATTTCAAACTCTATGAGAAATAAAAATAGTTTAACAGCTTGTTTAAGCTTGTGTAACGAGAGAGTTTAGTGCCGTTTTCTTTATTCCTGAACTAGTGGTCGCCCGCGACTTCGTCCGCGTGATTATTGTTCCCGTGGCCGTATCTTTATAAATTGTAGCCTATGTGTTATTCTGATGTATAAGCTATATTATTGTAAAGTTTCATCAAAATCCGTTCAGTAGTTTTTACGCGAAAGAGTAACAAACATCCATACTTACAAACTTTCGCATTTCTAATATTAGTAGGATTCATTTGTTAAATTTGCCAGAGTCTCGTTTGTTTTAGCAGGTGTACCACGTAATTTCTTACCTACATGTATGGATGACCCGTTAGCATCAAAACAAACCAAATAAAACAAAACCGAAGTCCAATAATAACCTCGATTTAGGTTAATCAGTGCTATTATTTAAGTCTAAACGAAACAGCTCAGCGACCGCTCTGTAACTGCCCAAAACACGAACCTTCGTACACCTGGCCATCTCACTAATTACTCCACATTCATATTATTTAAGCATATAAATTGAAACCTGTATACAAAGCAGTAAAGGGCTGCACAATTCACCGGTCGTTATTAAACAAAGGCAACATTAGGGAATCTGGGTGTCTCATTGTTGGGGCGAGCAGTCCTAATGTACCTATAGCTAGGGTTGTCATAACATTACTAAAGTAAAGGCACAAACTGGTGCGATCTGAGACCCCTTTACGGAACATGGAGGCACAGGAAACTCTACTCCGACGCGGTGTGTATTCAGCAGCATTTCGTCCAAGAACGTCAGGACATCGTGGAGGGTTAGATGCATCGACTTGAGCCATGAATATGGAGCACGCTGCATTACAGTCGGTAAGACCCATCTTGAGGGAGTGGCTCAGTCAAATGGCAGTTATATTTAATCAACCTTGTATTTTATACGAGTATCATCAATTAAATTTATCAACTATTTTAAATTAATCAGTACCACCTAACGACACCTCAGAGGTAACCCGTGTGGTAACCCTAGCACAATGGAAGCACATAATGAGCATATTACAGAAAAGAGCTCACTCCATTCACAGGATAAATTAGATTCGCACAATGAGCGCTCTAGACCTCTTGCCAATAATTATTGTACACGCTTTGATAATTGTACTTAATTGGCGATGCAGAGGTTCTATTTAGTTTTTTAAACAGACGGAAAAAGAGATTACAGTCATAACATGTGACAAATTATGGGGGTTTTACCTTATATAAAAGGGATCGCACTCTGACCAACCATGTTCATCTTTATATTTTTTGTATTTCAAAACAATGAGTTTTGCTTAAACTATTCTTAAAATATTAAGAAAGAAATTATAAATAGATCTCAAAAACTGATGTCATCGGCGGGACTCGAACCCACGGCTTTTCCCTAACAGGGGGACTGCTCTGACCAACTGAGCTACGATGACCACTACCGACGACATCGAATTTTTGCTTCATATCATATTCATAATTTCTACCAACGCCTACCTTTCCAACGCTAACTTTAATAGCGCGATTCTTATGATTTCTTAACATGTTCATCTTATCCAGTGGGCTACCACATGCCAAGGCAGTGGGAAGCTACGACGTATCCCTCGATTTTGGATGAAGCCCTGTTTGTCTACAAGAAATCTTATTTATTTTGCGTATGTCAGCAATAGAACAACTAGTGCAGTCTATTGTAACTGACGAGATGCCGTGTTCTTGTCTTCTAGTGGTGGCGTAAACCCAAGTTAGTGATACTTAGAATGTACCCGAATGGTTTTCTTAAGTTATTGAATAAGAGCAACTTATTCAATAACTTAAGAAAACCGAACCAATATTGACAGTTTTCTGGCAGCCCAAAGGTCTAAAAATACCTACAGAATCTATTTTCATCGTGCATCATCATCAATCACAATAAAAATTTGATATTGATAAAAACGAGAGTATCCTGTCGAAAATTCTGTTCCAATTAAACAGTCGGTGGGGGTGTTAGCTTGATTGATATTTCTACGAAAATAACTTGCCCTTAAAAATGATTAATGAAGTTTAAATACTGTGACACTTGCCCGTGACAAGGGAGAGCAAGTTTCTCGGTTCCCACGACGGCGACGGCGGCGGCAGAGGCGCGGGCGGCGGCGGGGATTTGGGGGATTTATGGAAAACTTCTTCTTTTGTGTTTTGTCCGCGGCCATGATACAAGTACGTCAGTCTGAATCATGGTACCTACCTACGTCCCTTGAAAATATATTTGAATATACTAAGAAAAAACCGGTCAAGTGCGTGTACAGCAACGCATAAGATAAGGTTAAGGTTCCGTAGTTACCCATAAAAGCCTTTATAACTACTGAACTAACAAAGTAAAACCATTGCTTATAGGTTTCCTTTAAAGTTCATTACATGGAATACTATCATGAATTTTTTCAGGTTCTTCACGCCAGCCGTTCAGATTTTAGAGGGGAGCGGACGCCCTGTTTTCGCAAAAACATGCTCTTCAAAGCTAAATATCTCGCAAACGGATACTTAAATAAAAAAATAATCTTAGCAACCTCTCAATGTTTTTAAAAGACCTATCTCATGATACGCCACACGATGGAGAAAAGTAGTAGTAGATGTGAGAAAAAATGTCGTATCATCCCCACTTTACGTATACGTATTTTGTAATATTTTGAAAATTTTATTCTAGCACTTTGTTGACGTTTTTTTTTTTTAGTTCCGTGACCAAGGCCTCGGCCGCTCTAACGTCCGTTGCCGGGCGTCTCTGGTTACAAGCAGAACGTATTTCCAGTGGCGCCCGGCGGACTTTGACCACCTCTGTGGTCTCTGCGGGGGTTGGGTCGGGATGAGAATCCCGCGTCGTTGGGGTCGGGTTTTATCCCGCGTCAGTGAGTGAATCTGGTTGCGTGCTATGGGGCAAAGGCCCCGTAGCACGCAACCCTTCTAGCCTGCTTCTGTAAGGACGACGGGTGGCGATCCCGCCGTCCTCAGGCCCCGATCATGGAGGTCGATGGTCTTGGGCGTAGATGAGTCTGCGGCGGCCTCGCCGCTGACTACGGAACTCGGCGGGGAGGGTACGTTCCCTCTCCCTCTCGGCCGCCTCCTTCGCGAGCACGACTTGCTCGCAGAACTTTGTTGACGTGGCAAATAACTTAACACTCAACGTTACACAAAGAAAAATATAACTTACCTGTGGTCATGATGGCCATAGACGTAAAATTAACGTAACTGACACGGTCGTGTCAGAAACTGTCACAACACCGGTGTGGTTTGGTTTGACACTTATGAGTTGCGTATGTGTGGCAGGAAATACGTGGCAAGCACATACCGTGTTTTTTAAACATATTATTTAATTATTTACATTTATTTATTGCATAAATTGGCCATTCCGCATTCACTACCACTCACACGCACCCACGTACTGTAACTTTGAAAAATTGCGACGCACAATATAGGATGACACTCAGCGTATTGTACTGAGACGAGCACATTGCCTATCTCAGCACATCTGGTTTTCAGTGTCACCCCATAGCGATACCCGGCGCCGAAAGGCAACAGGTACTGTGAAAATTAGAACACAGGTTTACCCACCGCAAATAATAAATAATAAAAATAATAAATAAATATTTTTGGACGATAAGTTCAAATAGAACATGAAAGTGAGGTGAGCAATCTAATCATATAATATATTCCCAAGAGACATCCTCACACATGTCAACTAGCCCAAATTAAGCTAATATAAGTATTTCTAAAATACACACATATTGTACATATAAAACACCCAAACTCCGAAACAAACATTTTGTGGCTCGAACAAATATCAGGTTCGACCCGGAATCGAACCTGGGACCTCAGAGACAGCAGTCGTACACTCATACCACTACGCCACCGAGGCAGTCAATTATCTATAGCTTTGCTTCTGCTCTAACAGCAAGAATGCTTTGTACTTGCTCCTAAAGGAAAATTTTGATTTCAGGTTCCTAATAGGCGGTGATAGATCGTTCCAGATTCGTGCCGCCGCATACTTGAGGCAGCAGAAACTATAAGGGTCCAGAGACATTTAGTACGGAAGGCGGCTTCGACCATGTTCAACAGTTTTCTATATCCAAATTCCTACGGGAACACATTCCCGAGATAATAAGTAGCCTAAGTTACTCCTTATAACATCAGCTATCTGCCCGTGAAAATCCCGTTAAATACGTTTAACCTGTCCAGCCGTTTCAGAGATTAACAGAAACAAACAGACAGAGGTGTCTGAGAGCGGAAGATTTTGAAATATCTTTTTGGGATTTAAGCACCGTATATTACACTTACATACGAGGACCCAAAAGAAACCCATCTGATGTTGTGTTTAGCAGGTTTGTTTGTAGTACCGCGTTCTGCCGCTAGGGGAGTATTCCCAAATCCGTAAGCCAAGTGTCGTTGCTAAAGAAGTCTCCGTTCGGCCTGTGTGACTTATAGTGACAGTTGTTTTGTTGCTCGTCGTTTTTGCAATGGTTGGTTCTCGTCAACAGCGCGCAGCCGTAAAACTTTTCTAAAAGTTAAAAAATACTTTTGATACTTATATTCATTAAAAGAAGTACTTACTTATTAACTAATTTGAGTTTGAGCGAAAAAAAATTAATAAATCAAGGAACACTTGTGGCAAGTTTCGTAGAGATCGGATAAGAAATGACGCCGCTATCGGACACAACAGACAAACGGACGAAAGCAAAATTGTCCAGTCTCAAACTCGTTGGCGTTCAAAGCCAAATTACTCGAAATCATTAATGTTATTACTTTATTACGTGAACGATTCCCATTAGGGTGGGGAAAACTGGCAGGAAGGGGGGTTCTTTGGTGGGGCGGTATCAAACGTTGAGCAACGGAAGCACATTGCACTCCGTTTCCGGTGAATAATCACTTCCGCTATATAATTGTGCGGTTGCCATTTTGCTCACGTCATTCGTTTGATAGTTATATTAACATTACATTTAAAAAGTTAAGATATAAATACAACATAGGTACACGACTGTTATTTAAATTTGTTATGTTTGAGCATTCCTTTCTTTTCTCTTAGTGTTTTATCCTACCTAAGCATTATTTGTTATAAGGTTACGTACCCAAAGGTAAAACGGGAGCCTATTACCTGCTAAGGCTCCGCTGTCCGTCCGTCTGTCGCCAGGCTGTATATCTCACCGCCACCGGACACCTCTGGAAATACCTCCTGGTTTGTACAGTAAGCTTCAGAGAAAAGGAACCCCCCTTGATAATGACATGTAAGCATTAAAGTTTTTTGAATCATTGTGTATATGGCATGTTGGTCTAGTGGTTATGACCGACGCTTTGTGGACACGGCAACCGGGGTTCAAATCCTCGGACACAAGTTCTTTTTTTATTCATATAATAATTATTTTTTATTTTCTTAAGCACTTTTTGTTAATTAATATTTAAGGAATCAAATTTTATAGTAGTTATGAGGTTTGTAAGAAAAGATAGGCTTATTGCATAAACAATATTAATGTATTTATTTATTTATTTATTTATGTACAACACACAGAGAAAAACAAACAATAAGAAGAATACAAACAGAAGAGTGAGCAGATAGTACAAGGGCGCTACTTATTCCTAAAGGAATCTCTTCCAGCAGGCCAGAGAGGAGATGTAAATATGACAAGGCAACGTGTGTGCAGTGCAATAAAAATAAACTTACATAAACTAAAGGCGCATTATAATATATACATAAATAAATACATACTGTACTATAATATACTTACATATAGAGACTACAATAGATAATATTATTACCCGATATATAACTAAGATAAAGAGGAGAGGTAGTGTGCTTTCACTTTCTTTTTAAATAGAGT
Source organism: Nudaria mundana (assembly GCA_963556515.1). Lineage (NCBI taxonomy): Eukaryota > Metazoa > Arthropoda > Insecta > Lepidoptera > Erebidae > Nudaria > Nudaria mundana. Next base: position 23,840,462 of record OY748291.1, read on the forward strand.
AAGAGTTCTACAGCTTTGTATGTCCGGGGGGAGAGAGTTCCACAGCCTGACCGCATGAACGGAAAAGGAATAGGAATAAAAATCAGTTTTGTGGGAGGGATAATTTAGGCGGTATTTGAGGTGGGACCTACACAGGGTACCGGGTGCGTTTATATATGAGAAGCGCTCCCGCAGGTAGGAAGGATAGGTGGGATTATGCAGGATATTAAAAAGGAGACATAATATCCGAGTGTCTCTGCGAAGGCGGATTGGGAGCCACTTGAGTACCTTGCGAAAGTGCGAAACGTGATCATACTTACGCAGATTGAAAACAAAACGGATACATAAATTTTGCAAGCGCTCAAGTTTGTCTAACAGCTCCTCAGTAGCGTCCAAATAGCAGGCTTCCGCGTAGTCCAAAATGGGTTGGATAAGCGTCTGAGCAAGTGTGACTTTGATATTCAGAGGTAAATAGCTCTGGAGGCATTTCAGCGTGTGGAAGGTGTAATGCACCTTTTTACTAACCTCACCAACGTGAGTCTTCCAGGATAGGGTGCTATCCATTATCACTCCCAGATTCTTCGCAGTGCTCGCGTACCCGATTGTAGAACCATCCAGTAAGATAGGGGGCAGACAAGATCCATCCAATCCACTCCTCATCTGCCTGCTACCAATAATCATGGCCTGCGACTTAGTAGGATTTATAAGAATGCCAAAAGATTTTGCCCAATTGTTTATTGCACACAGGTCACGATTAACGGCAGCAACAGCCGATCTGCATTCATTCAACGCAAAATGTCGATACAGCTGCAAGTCGTCCGCGTATAGATGGAAGTTAGAGGATATAACTCGAACGGCAGAGTTAATGAAAGTGGAAAAAAGCAGAGAACGCCGCCTTGAGGTACACCCGCAGTTAGCTCGCGCCAATCCGAATATGAATCTTCAAGACGGACACACTGCGAGCGCCCGCGAAGATATGAATCGAACCAGGCCACAGATTCCGTGGAAAAGTTAAGTTTCTTAAGGATACCGATCAAAATATCGAAATCCACGGAGTTGAACGCACTACTAAAATCTAGTAGCACCAATACAGTGAGAGATTTGTTCTCCATGGCCCAACGAATATTGTCGGTAACCTTAAGAAGAGCCGTCACGGTGCTGTGACCTGGTCGAAAACCAGATTGAAGGGAGCAGAGAAGATTATTTCGCGTTAAATAAGCAGACAACTGGCGATGCACTAAATGTTCCAGGACTTTGGATAAGAAAGGAAGGATGGAAATAGGACGAAATTGAGACAGGAGTGTAGGATTTTGGGACTTGGGTAGTGGAATTATGTGTTCTTGTTTCCAATTGGAAGGGAAGCAACCTGAGCACAGAGAGGAATTAAATATGTGGGTAATTTATTTCTCGAATTACATTTCTAGGTTTTTTTCTTTCCTCTTTCCATTCCTGGTTGAGTATACAGTTTTTCTATCTGAGTTAAATTGGGGTTACTTATTTTTAAATTTTACCTGACAAAAATTTATTGACAAAATACAATACCCTAAGTGAAGTATAAAATGTTTACTTAATATTAGATAATTCTAGAAACATAACTACAATATTTATTTACTTATTTATTTAAAGTTGCAAACATTAATTTTTTACACTCTATATAATCTTTGAATATAAAAGAATGGTTGAAAAATGAAATGTTAGTTGTTCATGTGAATCACAAAGAAAGAACCAACATGCTAAACTATAACAGTATACATCTTCCGCTTTGATCACATTTTCTGATAAGTAGGTAACCCTTTTAACACAACATTAGAAAAATATGTGAGGTCAGATGGTGCATCGTTAACACATTAGAAGATTACTAAACTTGTAAACAAAAACTTGTAATGGGATTAGGTATTAATAATATAATATTATTATTATGAATGTTAGGACACTTTATACACAGCGTCATCTAGCCTAAAATAAGCACCTTAATGTGATATGGATACTAGACAACGGATATAATACTTATTTTAAATATTTTTTTTAGATAAATTACACCCAGACACATAACAAATAATCGTGTTCAGCACACAAAGATTTGTCCTGGGTAAGAATCGATAAACTGCATTAATAACGGAGAGGATGGCCCTCACTGTCTATCACTTCTTGAAGACGACTTTTCATCCCCGACACGATATTAAAACATGCGGCACTATTTCGCATTAGTTCCCAAGTTCTGTTTACCTCTTCACCCAATTTTTTTTTTTGAACATATTTCACTTAAGTCCCAGTTTAAAACCATCTGACCCCATAAGTTTTCTAAAGGGTTAAGATCCGGGCTTTTAGCCGGCCACTCAAACACCGTTATATCTTCTTGTGCATTTAGCCAGTCTTGCACAATTCGGGACCGATGCACTGAAGAGTTATCCTGAACCAGGTAAATTTGTCCTTCTGGATATGCGACCCGCACTGAAGGCAGCATTACGTCATTCAACACTTCAAGGTATCGCTCACTGTTCATGCGGCCACCTATTTCCACTAGCTCGCCTGGGCCCATTGAAGACATCCATCCCCAGTAACCTAAAATAATAAAACTTTTCAAATCTGTTGCAATATGTAAATCAATATATATATATATATATATATATATATATATATATATATATATATATATATATATATGTATATATTGATATTTTATTTTTATTTGATTAGGGACAACAAACAGTTACGATATAATGTAGTTACAATAATTCAAAATTAACATTTATAAAAGTATACAATATCGCAACCCACTGCGTTATCCACAGATGAATATAAAGATTAACAGAGGGTGCCACTAGTTAGAATTATATCAAAAACAGAAAATTTAAAATCTATAATAATAATACAATCATAATAATTATAAATTTTTAAAATATAATTATTTACCACAGTTAGATAATTAGAAAATTTATAAAATAATGTGCTGAATGAAATTAAAATAAATTATATTAAGTATATTAAATTAAAATTATGCAATAGCAGACTAAGAAATACCCTAGATACAATTAAAATAAACTAAGTATTGTAAAGTGTTGTAAAATATTTTCATTTACCAATTAATAAAAAAATTGAGCGTGTTAGATTTAAATTCATACTTTGAGCATACAAATATATCAATGTGTATGAACTTATCATTGTAAGTCTCCAGCATACGATAAATGGGGCCACGCAGGCCAGAGTTGGTGAGACACAGCCGAACAGCGAACAGGGCTACCGTACGAACTCTGCGCACATTTACAGTGCGAGGCACTACGTAACATAATTTGTTGGTAAGGTCCAATGCATCAAGGTGACTGTGGACAATATCGTATAGAATATTGACCTCCAGATACTGGCGCCGGTCCTCTAAACTAACAATCCTATACTCACTCAGGAGTTGTGAGTATGACAAATAACACCTAGACCTATGGCACCGGTAATACATAGCACGCAGAAACCTGCGTTGGACACCCTCAACCTCTGCCACATACTTCTGGTAAAACGGGTTCCAGATAGGGACGGCATACTCCAACTGCGAGCGGACTAGCATTTTGTATAGGTAAAGGAATGTAGCAGGACGCCTAAATTCAGAGGAAGACCTCATCACGAAACCATACATCTTGAATGCACGGTTCACCACCTGATGAACATGGTCGTTTAGGAACAATTTGTCATCAAAGAGCACACCTAGGTCTTTAATGGCAGATACGTTACTTAGGGCAGATCCACAGAGACTGTAATTATAATTAACGATAAATTTATTTTTTGTAAAATGAATATAGTTACAATTTGGTAAACTCAGATGTAGTTTATTCAGATATATGTATGTATTAGTTTTATGTTATTATTAATTTATTTTATGTTAAAGGGTCGGCCCAGACAGAGATGGCGCAACGATTTGGATGCCTACCACGAAGACTGGTTTAAGGTGGCGCAAGATAGAGCACGTTGGAAGGAGTTGGGGGAGGCCTTTGCCAAGCAGTGGGACAGTACAGGCTGATAAAAAAAAAAAAATGTTAAAGAATATAATCATTTACTTACCTAATGTTAACCGCCCGCTTGTTCTCAAGTCTAATACGTTTTTAGGTTTGAACCGTTGGCCACTTCTTCTCCATAAAATTTTTCGGCCATCCCTATCTGACTTGAAGCATTTTTCGTCGGTAAATATAACAATTTCGTTTTCCCAGTCGAAATTTAAATAACGAGTAGCAAAATTTACTCGGTTGGTGCGATAATCGTCAGTAAGTTGAATCTTTCTGGCTGGCTTATAATTATAGATATTCGCTGCGTGTAGATGTCGTCGAACAGTACTCAGCGACACTCCAAAAGTTTCAGCACTTGAGCGCGTAGTTTTGAAGGGTGCCACTGAGTGAACTTCCACAATATCACGGTGCCGCTCTGATTCATGAGTGTAAGCAACTGGGCGAGGTCCTTGGCGTTCACATTTTATATCACCCGTCGCTTGATACCTTCGAATCCATCTACGCACTGTATTTCTCTGTAATGAAAATGATAATAAATAAAAGAAATTCCAAAAAACTAACTTGTAAATGAAAACGTAACATGATTAAGCAATAAATAGGTATATAATATATTCTTATCGTAACTCTTACCGTTATGCCCATATCTGGTGCTATTTTCTTTATGCTTTGTTCTTGCTCCCAGAGCACAATAATTTTAGCTTTCAAAAATGTTGTTAATCGAACCATACTTTCAATTTACTCAAAAAACTGATCAAAAACTTAATAAATTGAATAATATTACGAGGAGGATTAACACCAATGCAAATTACCACGAATTATAAAGTTACCTTCAATCACAGTTTAGTAAATAAGGCAAAGAAGTATTCTAATTGCAACCTTAGCGCGCTGTCACAGATATTATAATACTATAGCCGCAGCTCATACAGCAGATAAGTTTTTGAAGTAAAACATGACGGTAGTGCAACAAGCTGTATCAAGCGTAATCTATTGAACTAAACGAGAAATCTATACTAATTTCAACCTTATTTTTTAGTCTATTGAGCAGTTATTATTATCACATATGGTGGAAGTTGAAATTTAAACCTTAAGGTCTAGAAAATTACACCGTAATCAACTTTGTTCGATAAAAGGAGTAATGCTATTCATATTTTCGCGATTATTATCAAGTGAACCGATAGCCTATTTATTTATTTATTTATTTGGACAACCAGTAGTTATTACATTATCACTTATAAACTATAGAAACAACCATAATATTATGTTTAATGCACAACATTTTAAGGTGTCACATCATGCATCTTATAACAGAATAAAAAGAAACCTTAAGTAGTATTGTTTATACAGACATAATTAGTGTTGTAAATTAAAAAAAAAGAAAAACATTTAATAAATGAAAAGTAAAATTTCCAGGTAGGCGCTAACAAACAAGTAAAACATACAAAAATTAGATACTAGTTGCTAAATAGGTATTTCGTGTTGAAAAAAAAAATTAATAAAATAAAACAGAAAATCTATGATTACTTTACAATCTGGGCTACTCAACTCATGATTCCCTGAATTAGTCTTTTAAACGTTGGTAACGGTTCTGTGAACAAGTCCACCTCCCCGCAAATACTATTATATGTCTTGGACAATCGGGCTATGGTTGCGAATTGCTTCAGATTAGTTCTAGCAAGCGGCTGCTGTAGTAACCCCATACTCAATAGAGCGCCTCTAGGTATCCGACGTGGAACTCGAATTTTAAATAGACTCAGGAGTGCCGGACAGTCAAATTTATTTCTGAATACTTTATACAGGAACATCATGTCGTGAACTTGCCGGCGAACTGTCAAAGTATTCATTTTAAAGTAGTTCAATTTTGCCTTGTACGTAATGAGCGTTTTGTGTTGCTGACAAGAGAAAGCCAAGTGCCTTATGAACCTCTTCTGTATGCGTTCAATTCTTAGTTGGTGTACCTCATATTGGGGGGACCAAACAACACTGCAATATTCAAGCTGACTTCGCACAAACGTATTGTAAATTGCTATTTTTGTAGCTGGCCTGCGGAAAAGTCTACCGTTTCTTATTACAAATCCTAGCATTCTAGAGGCCTTCTTAATTATGTGGTCTATTTGAGGTGTGAAAGTTAATTTTGAGTCAAATAGGATTCCTAAATCCCTCAACTCAGCTTTCTCTGCCAATATTGCCCCATCAGTACGGTATTCAGATTTTATTACATTGTGATTGCGCGTAAAAGTGATGGTAAAACATTTATTGGTATTCAGAGTCATTTTGTTGGTGGTACACCAGTCAACCACAGCATCAAGATCTTTCTGAAGCAACTCGCAGTCAGATGGCTTTACAATCGATCTACATATCTTTAAGTCGTCCGCAAACAGGTAAACGCTACTGTACTGAAGGTGACTCACTAAGTCATTAATAAATAGATTGAACAACCACGGACCAAGGTGGGAGCCCTGAGGAACACCAGAACTAGCTGTGTAGTCGTCAGATTTAAACCCTTTGGCCACGACATGTTGAGATCTTTGGTATAAATAAGATTGGAACCAACTCAAAAGAGAACCACAAATACCGTATGTCTCAAGCTTTCTTAATAAAACTCGGTGGCTGACCTTGTCAAAGGCCTTAGAAAAATCCATATAAATAGCACTAACTTGGCCCCCCGCATCGAGAACTTCAACTAGCTCATTATGGTATAGGGCTAAATTCGTAGTTGTTGACCGGGACTGAATAAAACCATGCTGTTCGTCCACGAAAATCTGGTGAGTATAAGTTTTTAAACATGGATAAATTAGGGCTTCAAATGATTTAGCAAATACTGACAATATTGAGATAGGTCTATAATTTGAGATATTTTCTTTGTCACCACTTTTATGAATAGGAACAACTTTTGCGGCTTTCCATAATGTTGGGAATATACCAGTTGATAGGGACTCATTAATAATAAGATGGAGTGGAAAACTTAGGGGTACAGCACATTTTGAGATGAAGTAAGGTGGGATCTCGTCGGGTCCCGCCCCTTTGTGTACGTCGAGTTTCTCCAAATACTTTTGGATAGTAGAACGAGCAACTTGGATACCTCCAAGGCAACCGGTGTTCTCACCAGCAAACACAGAAGGTATTGCAGTTGAACTGCAAGATTCATTGAATGTCGACGCAAAATAAGTTGCAAACAAATTACAAATAGCTGCTCCATCTGATGCAGTCGAAGTATTTAACGCCATAGTGTTAGGCAATTGAACTGCATTACTACGCTTGTCTTTGAGGTAAGTATAGAAGTATTTAGGGTTAGCTTTTATATTACTTTCTACTTTCATAATGTAATTATTGTAACAAGTTAACGACAACTTTTTACATCTATTATTTAGGATGTTTAGCGATATTTCGTCTAACGGGTTTTTGAATATTCTAAATTTATGAAGTAACTTGCCTTTCTCCCTAGACAAATTTATTAATTGCCTGGTAAACCACGGTGGGTACCTTTTACGATAGGCATTAGACTTAGGCACATACGTTCCTATGGTCTCATTTAACACAGTATAAAATGATGAGACCATGTCATTGACGTTACTACAGTTTGCTAATCGGTTCTCCCAATCAAATTCGGTTAATTTAGTGTTAATGATTTCGTAATCGGCTTTATAAAAGTTTGGTCGCACGATATTGTTAGGCTTAAGTGACACCTCACCAACGATCCCCAACGTTATGTCTAATGGGGGATGCAAGCCATAAATTTTAAGCAATGATGCTGACGACGCATTAACGGATGTGCTCGCCATTGTACTCAGGACCAGATCCAAGACTTTATTTGCGTTATTAGGAATATTGTTATATTGCTTAAGATTATTAAGGGATATAAATTCAAGAAGTTGTTGAGCCAGAGACGAGCCTTTGGTAATGAGAGGTTCTAAAGCACCACCCCCTCCACCACCCAACCAAGAGATACAACTCCTGTTAAAGTCTCCAATAAGACAAACATTGTCCATATCTTCCGAAACGTTGTTGAAATTATCAGTAAAGCCATCCAGAACGTTTTTAGTTAGTGGAGAGGGAAGGTATGCGCCACACAAAAAGATACATTTATGTTTACCTATTTTGATCTTGACGTATAGATCCTCGCATTGACTTTCCCTCTCTTTGCATCTAATAGAATCATATTTATTTGAAACCGCTATCAGTACTCCACCACCATCCTTATCCCTGTGAAATCCAGTGGTTAGGCGATCTCTCCTGTAAACAGTATAGCGATTGTCTAACAATTCAGCGTCGCATATACTGTCGTTTGCCCATGTCTCCGTTAAGACCACAATGTCATAGTTCGCACATGCAGCGCTAGTCAGAAGATCATGAGTCTTAGTCCTACACCCTCTAACATTTTGATAATATATATTTAAACTAATGAATTTTATAACGATAACAATTAATAGATAACAAATAATACAAACAAGTTAGTTAATCTTATCCAGTGTTTCTTGATCTTTCACGTAGATAAATTCACTGTCTTCGGACTTACGCATAAAAACTCGACCTTGTCTAACCCATACAAACTTAAAACCTTTCTCTCGAGCCTGTTGCCGGGCTGCAGCATGCAGCTTCTTCCCGGAAGCAGACATATGCTCCAGAACATAAATTGGAGTTTTGTTTCCGCCGATTCCTATATGACTCGTATTAATCTTATCCTGTGGGTTAGCCTTATTGAAGCTAATAGTTTTAGCCAAAAATGAATCTCGTAGCATGGGTGTGGCGAGTCGGACTATGATTGACCTCGGCCTTTTATCTTCTCTGTTGCTCTTTGCCACACGAGTACAGTGGTGAATATCCGCTTCCTTTAAATCAAGGCTAACTACCTGAGCCAACTGCTTTATGTTGGTAGATGGTAGATTTTCACGTCTGTTCTCGGGAACACACTGTATTTCAATATTATTTGATCGATTGTATTGTTCCATTGCCTGGAATCTAGCTTGTAAATCTCGGAGCGTGGTTGTAAGTTGAGCGTTCTCTTTCTGAAGCTTTCCCAGGGTATCCTGATATGAACCGACAGCAGTCCTGGTAGATTCATGGTTTTCATTAAGAAACTTAACACTATTCTCCAAATTAGTTAACTCCTGTCTTATTGGTTGAAGTTCAGTCGTGACCAGTTGCCTGAGAGTCTGCTGAAGTTCGTGCGTTAGTGTAGACTTCATCAGAGCGAATTCCTCTCTAATAATATCCCGGACGTCGTCCTTAGTGAGAAATGATGTGCGCATGTTCAATCCCTCATCGTCAGAAACGTGCGCAGAATGTGCAGTTAAAGGGATATTCTGATCTTTATTTTTTCCAGGAGAATCATTCCCGATATCCGTTTCACTAGACGTGTCATCAGCCAAGGAACGTAGTGGCGTGTTGCTGTTATCCTTTTTTGGTTGCTTAGCTCGGCATCCATGACACAGCATCCATGACACTTCCAACTCATTTTTTTAATGTTACTCATAGCAGCAAAGCGCCTGTCAGTTAAGTTAGCGCATTGAAGGTCGTATATAAGTTTGCAAAATGCACAAGTCAAGAAGTTTCCCTTATTCGGAACCTCGCTTTTACATCCGCCACACAAGCGACCCATCTTCACACTGTTGTGTAAACAAAGTTGACTTACGGCCACCGGCGAGATGCAAGCAGGTATAATTATGGAAAGGTACTAAGATGTTATGCGAGAACACTGTAGTGGTGAAGTTTATATCTATGTTTGCGTGGTAGGTCAGTTACGCGGCCAATGTATACAGTTGATAAAAATATTTACAAGATGTTTTGTTAGCAACTCATTTTTTTTTTACCTCGTACGACGAATGTCCGCACCGTTTATTATACCACCCACAAAGTATGAACCACACTCCCTTCACTGATGTATAAAACTTCTAGAAATTACCAGAAACAGAATAGAAACTTGCTGCAATAGTTAATAACAGTCGCCAACTTATAATCGTCAGTAATCAACCACCAAAAAGTATATCTCTAAGCAAAAAAATTTTTCAAAAGTCAGGATCGAACTCAAGCCCCCAGCACCACAAGTCTAACACCTTACACTCGGGGCCAACCAGTCTCTGCACTATGTGATGAAATTGCTATCCGTTCTTAAGTCTTGATGTTCGACGCAAGTACAATATGATTCTCGGCAACCGTCTTTTATTATTTTTATAACGAAGCACTCGATTATAATATCCAAAATGGTGTATTTTTCAAACAGTTTAATTATAATGTCCTTCAATTTGACCGTACACTGACACTTCGTTCACACTGATCCGCTTGTATATTTATTGTCCACACACCGGTATAAACTTTATTCGGTATAATTTAACTTTTCCAACTATTTTGCGTAAAGTTTTATAGGAGCTACAAAAACACGTCTACCTTGCTCACTTAAGATTTGTTATAGTGCCTAGTGGTATAAGGCACGGCCTAGGTGATCGGCTGGCGCTGGAGATGCGAGTTCGTATCCTCAAACAGCACATAAATTAATGTGGTATTTTTTTGTGAGTAAATTGTATCTTGGTATACAATTGAGCCGAAAGACGAAAAATATCGGAAAATTACAAATTAATATGAACATGCAAAAAAAGGCAGATGAAGCTGCTCGCTCGTTCGCAGCTCAGCGAACGATCGCATCACGTGACGTCATTCATGAGTCATGTGACGCGGCGATATTCAGTATATTAAGTAAACATTTTATACTTCACTTAGGGTATAGTATTTTGTCAATAAATTTAGGTCAGGTAAAATTTAAAAATAAGTAACCCCTATTTAACTCAGATAGAAAAACTGTATACTCAACCAGGAATGGAAAGAGGACAGAAAAAAACCTAGAAATGTAATTCGAGAAATAAATTAATATTGTTTATGCAATAAGCCTATCTTTTCTTACAAACCTCATACCTACTATAAAATTTGATTCCTTAAATATTAATTAACAAAAAGTGCTTAAGAAAATAAAAAAATAATTATATGAATAAAAAAAGACATTGTGTCCGAGGATTTGAACCTCGGTTGCCATGTCCACAAAGCAGCGGTCATAACCACTAGACCAACATGCCATATACACAATGATTCAAAAAACTTTAATGCTTTCATGTCATTATCAAGGGGGTTCCTTTTCTCTGAAGCTGACTGTACCAGACACGCTCGGCAATGGAAGTAGGAGAGGTCAAGGCCTCAGGCCGCGGATCTCAAAAAATAGGATGTATATCTCATGAACCGTGTTAGTTAGACAGTTGAAATTGTCACAAATGATGTATTTCTGTTGTCGCCATAACAAAAAATACTAAAAAACAGAATAAAATTAATATTTAAGGGGTCTCCCATACAACAAACACGGAACCCTTAGTGCGTGAGTCTGACTCGCATTTGGCTGGTTTTTTAACAATATTGTTATTTTTTATTGGCGATTGGATAAGAGTGACCTTGCGATCTCTTGTATAGCCGGAAAGCTACTCTCGAAAGTGGTTAAGAATATGATATGCATCTGCTCTGCTTAACCTTTCGGAGATACAAGTGTTGTTATGTGCATAATGTGCATATAGTCCTCAGTTACGTTTAGTAATCTACTGAAACATTTTGAAAATAAGATACCCAAGCGTATTGACTGAATTGACCTCCTATTTTGCAGTAGGATAAAATATTAAACTGTAAATACTACCGTAAGCCGTTTATCAAGTTAGATAAAATGTGGAAAGTTTCCTTGTCTCATTATTATCCGACCGAAAGGTGGATAAAACCAATATTTTGCCTAAAATTCATATTAAACACACCTGTTCACAAAATTTGTGACTCGAACACCCATCCCTTATAGGTACGGATTTGTCTAGAAATGTTCCTAAACTTTGCATATTTATTACTTAACCCGCTACAGGCCACGGGGGTCTAAGTGGACAGATCAATTTATCTTTTATGTTTATACTCGAGTCTCGAGTCATGCTCACAACACGAGGTGAGGCTTATTTAGTGAATAATGGCGTCTAGATTTGCTTCATTTTCAAACATGTATGTTTGCTCACTATATATATTAATGGTGTGCAAATGCGGGCAGAAGGTTGACGTAGTCTGCAATAATGTCAACATAATAATACGATAATGCTAATTCTCTATTGTGTACCAATAATTACCTAAATACAAAAGTGCAGAATATATGACAAGATTTATATCAAAATTTTGATGAGTATTGCAGAGAATTTTCATTATGACACATTTAATCTATTGCAAATGGTAATAAGAACGTGCGAAATGCTAAAAGTTAGAGAATATATGCATATAACAGAATTCAAAAGGAATAAATTAACGCCTTTGAATTATTACATAGCTTTCTGTGATAATTTATCTTTTTCTATTCAGCGGCATGTGGCCCGGTCGGGGTCGGTCGTCGGTCGAGTCAGCCCCCAGCCATACATTTCCATATTCAAGTCCGGTCGCAGTGGAGGGGTTGATGGTCGACAACCTACCTATCTACCGAACTTTACTTTTATTGCAGTAATTAATTTAAGAGATGTCTTCCTCGTTGTAATAGTACTACGTAGGGTTTCGGATGTACTTATATTACGTTTATATGATACTCGTAATATTATCAGTTTAATGAGATAAGTCAATGTGATTACCTAAGCATAACAGTGTTACTATGTTTTGTGTAATTGCCTTCTCTCCTAAAGTGGAAAAGAGAAGAAAACAAAGCAGTCCCCCTCGGGTTAAAACAGGAAGCCATACAATACCATGATTTCCCATGTTTTCTTTGGTTATAATTGGGTAAGAGTAGTTCACGATGCAAGTACGACCTACCTCATACATATATGGAAATGAAGATTTGCCTGACTATTCCCTTGTGTGACATAGGAGATAACAAACAGGTAGTGTTATTTTCAATCGACAATCGACAGCACAATATACTTATGTGATTCAAGGTTTTCCTGTGGCGCTGAGAGTACGCAAGCCGCTGCCATAAAATAAGTTACGAGATTGAATTTTCGGTCCCTCCATAGCTTAGAGACATTTGATACCCTGTTGAGGAGGTTAACCAGTTGTAGTAGAACTAAACCTGAAGTTTACAATGAACGCGTCCCCACATATCAGTGTAAAATACGACTCAGTTATCACTGACACTGACTTTGACATGTTCAAAGAAAACGTATGAAAGAATATTTTGCACTGATACTGAACTGTGCCGGTACTATGTCGGACGGAACTGATGTTTCACTGATATGTCTGAATCGATGCACCTAGTAAGTATCGCTAAACGTTTGATCAGTGCTATTCAGGACCAGAAGGCTGGTTATTTTCTTACTTAGAGAATTATCTATATCGCCATTCGGCGTGTCATAGTTATTTTGTATTAATTACAAAGTGGTTAGACCGGTGTTACCATTCTGTTGATGATGATAATGACGTATTTCAAAGTATTTAATAAAAATGTATTTTAATATATTAAAATGAAAATAAACAGTAAAACATCCTTCGCAATTACACCAGTTACGGAATTTGCTAACCATATTTCATGGAAAGCGTATCCAATATAAAATTTAATTAACTTAGCCGTTTATAGCCCAAAATTTATTGACAGACATTATAATCCTTTTTAAACCATTGCTTGCCATACACGCGTATAGATAAGGGTGAGTGTAGATATAGCGTATTGTGGCAGGACATAATGTGAGCCAGACCGTGGTATGGTCGTTGAAGGCGCTCGTGTGCCGTTCACTTTATCTTTCCACTACATTTGTCCGGCTGCCGGCGGCGGCAGTGCGCTGATCCGGCAAAAATGTCGTCCTGTCCAATCATGGTCTTAACCGATTCGCTATTGTCCACAATGTTCCAATAACCTCCGAATGTCCTTTTTGTTAATTATATCTACAATTTATTTTATGGAAAAGTACACCTACTCGTAAATTAGAGTTGTTTAACATTACGTGAAGATAGATCGTCGTTCCTTATAATGCGATTGAGACAATAAACAGGCATACGGACCACCACTAGAGCCACAAGCGCGAAATCTAACTTGTAAAAATCTTCTACCCTTTACGAAGAACTTCATGTGGTAGCAACGTTGGATAATAATCAAGGTGTGGTCATTCTACAGCAACCTGACTATAAGTTACTCCAGTGGAAGTTAATTTCGAACGTCGTACCATGCTCGGAGTGTACTACTGGTGTGTGTTTCTCGTTTAATTTTTGATACAAAAGAAAAATAATCTCAATAATTTTCCTTACTTCCTAGATATATCACATTATAAATACAAATGCCAGGACTTAATGCACACACACGCACACAAAGCAAACTGCAACAACACGCTCTGTCGCGACCACTTTTTGTTATTCCACATTTACTGTTATAATGGCTCTCATCCCCCCATCTTTGTTAGTTTTTACTTATAACCACTTCTGCAGTGGCGCTATGAATAATTCTAGAATGTACAACGATCATTTCTCTTTAAATTTTCAGTTCACATTTGGCTTTGAATTTGGTCTCGGCTCTGCAATATTCATGGAATGAGTTCAGTTCTACAAAGTGAGTGTCTTTATATTGAGGTGTATTACTGCTAAAGTGATCTTGTACTACCTAGATGTAGTTTAATATTGTTTTGCAGACTTCGGTTAAATAGTTTATGCCTAATAAATATACGAGTAGGTCATTGTCATACAGACATATATGGCAGTCGTTAGGGATAGTTGGAGTCCTTAATCAAAAATCCTCGCGGTCTAACTACAGAACTTCGATATCGCCCATGGGTTGTGGAGGTCAGATGGCAGTCGCTTCAAGGAAAATATCGAAGTTTAGCCGAATCGCAGTTAGACTGAAAAGCCGACCCCAACTGAGTTGGGAAAAGGCTCGGTGAATGATGACATATATGAATGAGTAGGTACCCATAGACAAAATTTTGGACATTATTTGACCATATTTACCCCATTTCCCCCTCAATCCAAAAAAGCTCACGATGAGTAAATTGTAATAAATCAAGGAACACTTGTGCCAAGTTTCGTGAAGATCGGATACAAACTGTAGCTGCTAGCCTGGAGCACACATACAGGCAGACAGACGGACGAAAGCAAAATTGTCTAATTTCGAAATAAAGAAGCTTCGCTCGCTTTGCTCGCTCGGTTAATAAATGATTTCTACGCTATTTTGCAGAATGTCCAAACCTGGTATTAGTACTATTTCCTGCGTACTCAATAATTTTTAGTAATATTTTTGTTTGAAAAATTATTGATATTTCGTTTTTTGTTCAATTCACCATAATATGAGGTATATTAAAAAGTAAAATTGTTTTCTTCAGTATTCAATTAGGCGAATCACGCCGCTTGCCCAGTGGAGTAGGCAGAGACAAGAGGCACTTTGAACGATCTTTTTTATTTCTTGAAGTTTAGTTTTTCAAGACATTTATTGGCTGCATTAGGTCCACCGTCGTTGACCCTTGCTGGTGCCAAATCTCAGTGCCAATGTGGTCAAAAATATATATCATTGGCCACTTTGGCAATGATATAGTGTTTTCTAACATTATTTCTATAAAAACTATCTCGAAAAAAGGGAAAAAGCCACACCTGTTTCCGAAGTGGGTAGTTATACCGTCATACATTACTATGAACACGTGGGGCTCGGTTATTGAGATATTCAGCGAACATTATTAAACACTCGGCAGGTAAATATTCTAGTGGCTATTCACAAAAAGCGATGATGTTGTAAAGAGGTGTAGAAAACCCTAGCTTTTTCCCCGAAACGTTTATAATACACGGTGCTAAAAGGATAATACCCACAAAAAGTCGTTGCCTAGTCGCTACGTTATAACCGTCCAACAAGGATACTAGAAAAAGTGTAAAATAAAGCCCCGAGGCACACCGAGGCCGACTCACACGAATATTTTAACGAAACTTTGTTGTCATTCTTTGTCGTTTTGCTTGTTAGTACAAATATAAGTGCCACTAACTTCGTAATTTAATGGATGATTGAATAAAATTTACATCTTTAAGTTATAAAACTAATACATTAATATACTTGTTTGAATTGAACATTATTTATAAGATAAATATTTTGCAATATAATTCGCGAAAACCAAAGTCTCACAAGATTTAAATAAGGTCATTTTGAGTGACAATTCTGACCAACTTAACTACAAAGACTACATTCGATGATCTATAAATTGCAATCCATATTTTAGATCTTAGGGCGTCGTGAGAGCCATCTATCTTTTAAATTACATAGGTAAATAATAATCTTCATTAGATCTTCCAGCTTATAATACGAGTATAAGGTACATACTAACGAAACTTCGCACATAAGGATTAGTTTGCCTTTCCACAGAACCTTTCCTTAACTTCTTTTGGAGCCATTAGGTTCATTAATTGTCTTTTTGGCTAGTAGGTAAATAGTAAGTCTAACATGTTTAAACAATTTTAATTCTCACGATTGCAACTCATGATGAACACTGATTAATATCTAAACAGGACCTAATATTAATAATAATAAAAGTCAAATCAGCCCGTGATTCGTTGAACACGGTTCAACATAATCGAAACGTCAAAAAGCACATAAGGCTTTTTTCAGATATTTCTTCACTGAGTTCTTCCGCAATCATGGCGCTTGCAGTAGTGTCGAAATATCGGAAACTCAAACCAACGTTACATGGTAAATATGCCGATTATTTCTATAGTAAGGATTAACTATGGTGCGTGGGCCGAAACCCTCAGCCTGAAACCCTTTGAAAACATCAACACAAAAGATTGTACACAGTTATAACAATCAGAAAGATTGTGGCGTGGTGTGCCTCCGGCATAGTTACCGCTGTGCGCCCTAATTACCGGCCATTTATAACGCGCGGACCGTCCGAGAGATTTTTATATTATTTTTTGCCACCAAGCCACCTACGCGTTATATCTAAAGAGAAAAAAGCGAATTCAATGTTTTTCATACCTTGAGCGACGTGTCTTAGCACTATTATAATGGTGTTTGTTGTACGCTTTAGTAGTTTGTCTAATTAGTGCACCTTTCTGAGATTTAAGCAGATTGGTTTAGTCTGGAATGAAATGGTTTAGTAGTTAGCTGGGTACCTTAAGGAATAGGTACATGTCACTCTATAAAAGTAACTTCATTTTCTCTACGCTACGCTCTGTACATAATATAAAGTTCCTAAGTTTTATGTCTATTCTTCTAGATGATATTTAAGTGTAAAGTAATATTAACTCAGAATTATTAGTCAAAATGTAAAAAAAAGTAAATTGCCTTCCTCATCGTTAATAAAACAAACGCGGGCTTCAAACGAGACTTCCGAACCTTCGAAGTCCAATATTTGTTAACTGATTAACTGTTGAAATAATCCTGGACACGAAGGTATTACAGTAAAACTTTATGTTTGAAAGATAAAGAGTTGGTACTTCAAGCGATAATCGCTGCAATGAGCCCCTTATCGTCGTCCCACGGTCCCTGTAGATTATTATGCTATTTATAAATCTTTAAGGCGATTTTACATTTACCCTCAAAACCGTTTTTCATAAAACTGGGACTCTTTTTAGTGTTTTTGAATTTCTTCTCTTTTCAGTAGTCATACTATTAGGGGTTACATATACGAGTATAATGATTTTAGTGTTATCTAGTTGTCACCGTTGAAGTTCTGCTTGATAGCTCTGCAAGAATAAGCTAAGATAGAGGACGTGTCGACTAACTTTACTTATTATTCCAAGTAAATAATGTTTAATTAACACGTTTTAATTGCGGTAAATTAAAAACAAAACACACCGTGAAATTTAAAGTAATTATATTCTAGAAATACAGAAGTTAAATCACAATACGAAATAATGTCATTGTTCAAGGTGACTGAAGTAGCAAAGGTTAGTCAGGATTTCCGGAATTACTTACCTTCTTGGATTACACTCGTGTTCCGGCACACTACTTCCCCTAGTACGATAAGTTAGGTGTACCCGAGTACTAGCTACGTACTACAGCCACAACTTAGTGGAGGGGTCGAAATAATTTGCGTCAAAATGAGTTAATGGCTTTTCATACTAGTGGGAATAGTCTTATAATTATATATACACAAATTTATTATACTCTTTACGAATATAAAGAGGCATGTCCGGAAAAACCCTGAAGCGATCCGGTTTTGTATAGTTGTGTGTGCAAGTGCCCTTAAGTCGGTTTTTGCTAACTACACAAGTCAATTATGGTTGAACTTCAGTCATAATCGACCTATTCACTTTTAGGAGGATCACGAATGTCGCTAAAGTAAGTACCTATTGTAACACGGTGACGTCGAACGAAAATTTAACTATAGTACGCAGTTCCATTACCTATTATGTGCTATAAGTAGGTAAATTCAGGTTGCTTAATATATTTGTGAATGAGGCAAAAACATAGGAAATCACCTCTTCCGCCCTGAAGAAGTTATAGGCGTTAATTACGTCCGCATTTCATCAGCTATATGTCTTACTAACAATAATCTTAATGAAGATTACAAGATGCTGCAATAAGTTATGATGTTTAGTTGCAGCATCCTTGGATACGTTTTGTTGTACAATAAATGTAACTAGTTATCCCGACGAACTTTGTATCGCCTCAAAAAAATAAAAATAAAATAAAAAAATATTTCATGCAAATGTATGTAAATTGAAAAACGCGACGGACGGACAGACAGACAGACAAATTGTCGTATTAAATATATAGATTACTGGTATTTACTAAAGAGTGGCTCTGAGATCGTTCCAGATTTTCGCTGCCACACAAAGTGCCTACCCTATGTATCTATTCAGGAAATAGTCTATAATTTTATGTAATAGTTACGAATGTCGTCTTTAATTATTTCAAGATTTTCGCTCGCGCTTACTATTTGTTATCCCTATTTAACAAAAAATAACTTACTGTTTGTTTTAATACTAAGTTAACTAAAAATAAAATATGAAGCAATTTATAACAGTCTAAAGCTACGGGTATACGTTTAGAAATAGTTTTTATGCAAATTTAGGATGTTTATATTTATACGAGAAGGATTATTTCATCTGGTAGAAACATCGAGGAAAAAGGTTTTCCTTGGGGCTCCATTAATAGCACATTATAATGGGGTAAACGGGAACACCCGAGCAAGGAATAAAGTAAGTAATAACAAATGACGACTTCTCTCGCCATCGCAACTAATTACCTACTTATTTAATGACAATTATTGTGGGATATTGTCATTCTAAAACTGTTGAGAGGGAGACTTCTACTATTATTCGGAGTATCATGCTTTTACATATCCAACAATTAGGTATCAACGATGATCTGAGTTGCGTCATTTAATAAAATTAATTTATTTTAGGGTTAAATTTATTCAGTAAAAGTTTATCTGTGGTAATAATGTGCCGATTTATGAAGATGTTGGTAGGTATATAGGTAAAGTTTGGATCTGGCCGATTTGGAAAATATGAGCTAACAATGTGAAAAATCAATGCGATGTCTTTAATGATGAAGACAACACATCAATTGCGGTGGTTGAGGCACAGAATAGGGAATAGTACTTACATACAGAACTTGCACTCCGACGTTAATTAAAGCCCACTCTTTTGTTTACAGAGAACTTAATTCGAACGTTAGGGTTGTCAGCAAAGTATCAGCATAATTTGACCAATAATTATGACGTTATTGTCTCAATATCAACTCTATGGTCAATGCCGTGTCAGAAACAAGAGACAACCCTTACTGACTTATTGCGATATTAGGCGAGTGACATAGGCCTGGTTGAGGATAGAAGGTTTGATTATTATTGTAACGCCATCTCGTAGCGAGTAATAAGACTACCAAACTCAGCGCCATCTAGTAGCAAATCGCAGTACTACTACGTAACGTCTTTCGGGAATGTTCTGTCAAGGTACTTCTATGTAACGTGTTATCTAGAAGCATCTCGAAGGTGTGGAATGTTCGCGATAATTCTTCCGTGAAGAATCTAGAGTAATCTAGAGTAATGACCGTACTATAAAGGCGGAGCACTTCGGTGGCGGGGGATCAGTATTTCCGGAGCGATAATACGAGTTATACCTGCGAGTTCAAGTGCGATTAAAAGTGTTCAGTGAAGCTTATAGTAAAGTGTAAATTAGTGGTGTAATAAATAAAGTGTTTTGTGGTAGTTTGACCGGCATTTCCATTCCGTAGAACCCCGGCTCGTAACAATTGGTGTCAGAATTGGGGATTTGGACAATGCCGGTGTTACCGAAAGAAGACACAGAGGGCGTCCGTACCAGGGGTCAGCGCCAGCAGGAGTTGGACAGCAGGCGCTTCGGAGGTAATACGCCGGAGAGGTTGGGTGGTCAGGAGCAGCCAACGGTGGAAGCAGGCCCGCCCACGGTATCTCCAGCGCCAGCACCTCCAGACTTTGCTGCGCTGATGGCGATGCTACAGGAGCAAGCCCGTCGCCAGGAGGAGCAGGCCCGCCACCAGGAGGAGCAAGCCCGTCGCCAGGAGGAGCAGGCCCGCCACCAGGAGGAGCAAGCCCGCCGGTTGGAAGAACAGCTGCTGCGGGACAAGGAGGAGCAGGCACGCCGCCAGGAGGAGCAGGCACGCCGCCAGGAGGAGCAGGCACGCCGCCAGGAGGAGCAGGCCCGCCGGTTGGAAGAACAGCTGCTGCGTGACAAGGATGAGCAGGCACGCCGCCAGGAGGAGCAGGCACGCCGCCAGGAGGAGCAGGCCCGCCGGTTGGAAGAACAGCTGCTGCGCGACAAGGAGGAGCAGGCACGCCACCAGGAGGAACAGACGCTCCTCATGAAAGATCTTCGAGCGACTTTTGGCAAGGAGATGAATGTGATGAAGGATCAGGTTCATCATGTTGAGAACCGCATCACGGAAGCCGAAACTCGGATTGAAGATGTAAAAAACCAGATTACAGATGTGAGGAAAGAGCTGGGAAATCTGAAAGCTGGAGATGGGATTGCGACTTCCTTACCTGCCGTACCTTCAGCGCGTGGATTTAAAGTACCGCCATTCGATGGGACATCTTCATGGTCGGCCTATAAAAAGCAGTTTGAGGCCGTTAAGAAGGCAAACGGGTGGAGCAAAGCCCAGGCCATGACTGCGCTTACATTGGGTCTGCGAGACAAGGCGTTAACCATCCTAGAAGCTCTCGGAGACGATGTATCCTACGAGCAGCTACTAGAAGCCTTGGAAGCCAGATACGGTGACGCTCACCTGGAACACGTGTATCGTGCGCAGCTGAAGGATCGTGTCCAGCGCACTGGCGAAAACTTGCAACAGTGGGCCCTGGAAGTAGAGAAGCTGGTACGGAAAGCATACCAGTCGGTACCTGCGCTCATCAATGGGAATCTGGTGCAAGCATTCATCGACGGCATCCACGACCTGGAAGTCAGGGCTGCTGTGAGGCTCGGGCACCATGAGACTCTCAAAGACGCCTTGGCTCATGCTTTGGAGGTCGAAGCCGTACGGAAAGATCATCGATCTCACCGCGTCAGGGAAGTTGTAGCATCACCGGCTCGCGACCGTTTCACGAGGTATAGCCCTAGGTGCTACACATGTGGTGAGAGGGGCCACCTTCGATCCAGTTGCCCAAAGCGGACTGCTGAAAGAGAAGAAAGTCGTTCCCAAAAAGAT
Source organism: Nudaria mundana (assembly GCA_963556515.1). Classification (NCBI taxonomy): domain Eukaryota; kingdom Metazoa; phylum Arthropoda; class Insecta; order Lepidoptera; family Erebidae; genus Nudaria; species Nudaria mundana. The sequence continues at coordinate 23,861,999 of OY748291.1, forward strand.
AGGGTGGCTAACGTCACCGCCCAGCAACAGCAGGGAAAACGAATTATAGCCAGGTCTGCGTGGCGGGTGCCGGCTGATGTTAGAAGAGCCCCAAGGGTTTCGATCTCACAAACCCAGGATGGCAGATTCCATGGCAACGCAGACGCATTGTCAAGAAGACCTTGCCCTGAAGACCGTAAGCACTGTGCCAAACAGGAGATAAAGGTAGCCATACCTGTGAAGATGTTTAAAACGGATCTGAGCGACGAATGGAAAGAAATCCTACAACATGCTCAACAGGACGACGCAGACATCAAGCCAATATTTGAGTGGATTAAATCAAGTGCTCCTAAACCCATGTGGAGTGACGTCGCTTCAATGAGTTCAATCACAAAAAGTTATTGGGCGCAATGGGACAGTTTAGTTATTCAGGATGGAGTCTTGTGCCGCAAATGGGAAAATGCTCGAGGAGACAGCTGTCATTTGCAAATGGTCGTCCCTAAAGTTAAGGTCCCAGATGTGCTACAGCTCTACCATAATGGATGTTCAGGGGGCCATATGGGAGTAAAAAGGACTCTGTTGAAGATACGTGAGCGGTTTTACTGGATCCACTGTCGCGACGACGTTGAGGACTGGTGTCGCAAATGTACGAGTTGTGCTGCTGTGAAAGGACCTCATACACGGAGCAGAGGTGCACTGAAACTGTATAACGTTGGGGCACCATGGGAAAGGATAGCCCTAGATGTTGCGGGACCGTTTCCTGAAAGTGAAAGCGGAAACAAGTACTTCATGGTTGTGATGGATTATTTCACGAAGTGGCCAGAAGTCTTCGCTATACCTAATCAAGAAGCTACTACGGTCGCAGATAAATTAGTTCACGAAGTCTTCTGTCGTTTCGGGGTGCCTCTAGAAATCCATAGCGATCAAGGAAGAAATTTTGAATCTCAGGTGTTCCAGGAAATGTGTCGGGTCATGGGTACTCACAAAACCAGAACGACCTCTTACCACCCGCAGTCAGATGGAATGGTGGAGCGATTTAATCAGACATTGGAGAGATATCTGGCAAAAGTTGTGGAAAGCAGGCAAAAAGATTGGGACAAGCACATCCAACCGTTTCTTTTGTCTTACCGAAGTGCGGTTCATGAAAGCACGTCAGTGACACCAGCTTATGCGAACTTTGGAAGAGAATTACGGTTGCCTGCCGACTTAATAACCGGTATACCACCTGACGCTCCACGCAATATCACCGATTATGCGAATGACTTGCGCAGCAGGATGAATGACATTTATGAGCATGTCAGACAATCAGGTCAACAAATGTCTGAAAAGATGAAGACCCGTTACGACCGAAAGACAAACAATAAGAGCTTCGATGAAGGTTCGTTAGTGTGGTTACATAACCCAGTCCGCAGTAAAGGGAAGTCTCCTAAGCTGCAAGCTAAATGGGATGGACCATACCGAGTTGTGACCAAGATTAACGATGTCACTTACCGAATACGGAAGAGTCCAAGAAGTGCGCCAAAGATAGTTCATGTGGATCGATTGGCGCGATATTATGGGCCTGACAATGCTCGGGACGAGCATGTCTTAGGAGGGGGCAGTGTAACGCCATCTCGTAGCGAGTAATAAGACTACCAAACTCAGCGCCATCTAGTAGCAAATCGCAGTACTACTACGTAACGTCTTTCGGGAATGTTCTGTCAAGGTACTTCTATGTAACGTGTTATCTAGAAGCATCTCGAAGGTGTGGAATGTTCGCGATAATTCTTCCGTGAAGAATCTAGAGTAATCTAGAGTAATGACCGTACTATAAAGGCGGAGCACTTCGGTGGCGGGGGATCAGTATTTCCGGAGCGATAATACGAGTTATACCTGCGAGTTCAAGTGCGATTAAAAGTGTTCAGTGAAGCTTATAGTAAAGTGTAAATTAGTGGTGTAATAAATAAAGTGTTTTGTGGTAGTTTGACCGGCATTTCCATTCCGTAGAACCCCGGCTCGTAACATTATTTTAAGCGTCTAAATTTCGAGATGTGTATCCCGAAATGTAGACACCGGTCATATTTTCCCGATATCTACGAAACTTGGTACAATTGTTTCATGATTTAATCATTATTTTTAGCGTGAACTATTTTGGGGGAATGTTTTAATGTTCTCGAGGTCTCTTTTACCATATTATTGGCGACCGCTAGTATTAGAAAGGTGAAAAGTTTGTTTGTTTAAACGTGCCAATTTCAAGGAACTGAAACTTGTTTGAATTGAAATATTCTCTTTGTGTTCCACTTACCGAGGATTACTATAGGCAATATAATATCTCGCTACGACCACAAAGAGATGAGTAGCAATGAAAAATGTGGCAAAAGCAGGAAATATTTATTTATTTTCGTTCAGCTAACTGAAAATGAAAATATATTTATTAATTTAGGTCATTAATATAACCCTTGTATTTATTGTGTGCACTGGAATCATTCCATACGAATGAAGTTACTGGCGTCCTCATCCACCCAGCCTTTTTCCCAATGCAATGGTTCGGTTTGGCTTTCCAGTCTAACTGCGATTCGGCTGAACTTCGATATTTTCTGACTGACTTGATGGTGCACCTTTGCAATGTGTCAACATTGTCGGTTACCATTAGACCACGAGCCCCATAGTAATATTTATTGGGTACGGAACCCTACAAATGTTACTGACTCAGGTGATTGTCAACATGCCATAAACTGTGCAAAAATACTAAAAAACAATAACAGTAAATGTTTGCATCTAGAACTACGAGACACGCATTACTTTTAATACATTACTGAATGTCCAAGTACTTCTCCAACATTTGTTAAAGACACAGTTTCCCACGAAACCAATTTCCTAAATGTGATCAAATAAACGGGGGGAGGAAAATGCATTTTTGCTCAAGAAATAAACTGCGGCGGTTGTTTACGAAGCTCTTAAAAGGGCAGATGTCAGGTTTAAAACCATTAGTGAGATAAATTATAGCCATCGCCTCCGCCTCCTGTCGCATGCCCAGAGCCTAATCCTTGGATAAAGATTTTATTTTTGGTGTAAAATGAAGAGACATCTGTTGTTGGGTGGCCTGAGTTACAATAACCAGCGATTCTTATTCAGACAGCGGGTTGAAACAGATTGATTTCATAGATGGTGTTAAAGGTTAAAGATTTACTAAATAAATGGCAAAAAATTACGATCATATAGGGTTAGCAATTGATAGCTACTCGTAACACAAAAATATGCGTACGACTGATAATAGTCGTAGAAAACTTTGGAGAGGTTTATTTTGTAATGGCGGGCCTATTGCCGTTAACCAATAGTTTTTTATGTCTATGGATCTTAAGGCACACCATTGTGGCTGCAGGTTTGTGTCTCTTGAAATTTTGGTAAGAAATCATAATCATAATGATATCATAATCATAAATATGATGATCCCATAATGAGTTTTATAAACCTCTAGTAGCTCGTTACTTGTGCCGCGTTGCTCTGGTGTTGTGAGAGCTTACTGGCGCGCTGTCTCGTATCGATATGATTTAGGTACAGCTCACTCCTGCCCCTCCTCTAATTACTTACCCTTGTTTCTCCTAATTCTTGGATTTATTTAGGATACTCTTTTGTGTGACTTTGTGTATTTTGTGGATATTAATTTGTAGGCAAGGATGAAAGTATCAACAAATGGTATGTTCTCATTAAAGTTATAACTTTGTAACGCCCGCTGTACTTTCAATTTCTTGTTTGGCCATTTTGAGGTCTTTTGTGAAGTTATCCAAATTTCAAATCTGAAAAAATCTTTCCAAATCTGAGCCTCAAAAATCATGAATATATATTTTACATACAGGACATTACATACAGTAGTAAAAAACCGGCCAAGTGCGTGTCAGGTCACGCATATAATAGGGTTCCGTAAGTCCGTAGTCCCATAAAAGCCTCTAAAACTCCTGAACTATCAGAGTTACACCACCCGGTATAGTTTTCCTTCAAAGTTCATTACATGGACTACCATCATGAATTTTTTCAGGTTCTTCACGCAAGTCGTTTAGATTTTAGGGGCTGTATTCGCAACATCATGCTCTTCAAAACTAAATATCTCTTTAACAACCGCTCTATGCTTATAAAATACCTATCTAATGATACCTCACACAACGAGGAAGACAAAAATATCATCCCCACATTACGTGTAGGGGAAGTACCCCAAAAAAAAATTTTTTTGATGAATACCTCTGTCTACCCTTGCGGAAATACAATACGTGATTTTATGTTGTTATAAATATTCTTTTAAGTATTCTATTAGTCCATTCAATAACCTTGACCTACCAAGTCAAGTATATATACTCGCAAGTAACGTCAACAATACAAATAAACACAAACTTTTATAGATACACATTAGCTTTTAACGACCGTACATTTTTAAGACCTTAATGGCGTTATTAAATGATATAAATGGGTTCACTTAAGGTCGCGAAACAAGCTTTATGTATGGTATGGTCTTGTTTGTAGTTTAGCGTAAAGTAAAGAGCAGAAATCGCTAGACATGGATAATAAAGAAATTACCATTTATCTTTCGACTTATTTGATAAAAGACAGGGCTACAAGGCTATTATTAGTATCGCTATTCAATAAAGCAATTTCCAGAAATTCCCAATTTCCAGAAAGTAATTGTAATTGTATTTGTATTTTGGAAAAAAGCCGAATTGAGTTTCTTGAGGGCTCTTCTCAGTCTCGTTGCATTTTGGAACCCTCGGTAGAGTCACACCAACTTTTGACGAATCTAAATAATTTTCTAAAAATTTCAAAGATAATAAACGTTATTTTATTTTATTTTATTTTTATGTAATTGAGGATTTTTAACATGAAATTTGTAACTAAATATTGTACTACAAATGACACATCTACTCAGACTACTCAGTATAATCAGAACACCACTATCTAAAATTGTCAAGTAGGAAACACATAAATATACCAATAACAAATTATCAACAAGACATCAAGAAGCCAACACCTGCGCCGCTTCCCACGCCGCTCGTTAAATTCCCACCTAAACTTAACGACTTAGAAGAAAGGGTGGGAAGCTTATTACCTCGCATTTAACAAGAAAATAACACCAGCTGTTCATCACCAACCTCTGTAACATAGCAGTAAAAGCGGAGTGTGGACTCGGAAGCATTTTTACCAATGAAACCCGTATAAAATCTATCTCATCTCGCTTGTGATTGGTTGAAAAGATTTGATTAATTCTGCTATACTACAGGGACAGTTTGCACTTAGTGAGAGGTATACGTTAGATGAGAATAAGTAATTTGACCAGTTGTTAAGTGATGGTCTGTATGGTGTCCTGCTATAAGGGATATTCGACTATTAAACTTATGGTGATATGGGAAGGGGTTACAATAAGCAAACATAAGAAGATTTATTGTGTTCAATAAAACCTATTTTCTAGTTAGGCATTGGAATTAATAACTGGAACTAATTCAATGACTTTTAGTGGATAAGACATTGATCTAAAAGATTATAAAATTATCCATAAAATCGTTGGTACGATAATGAAAGTTTAATATAAAGCAATTTATTTCTCTATCTCAAGTAATGTAAATTAAATAACTAAGTACAATACAAAACAATAAATCACAGTTGTTCTACAAAATTAAGACTAAATAAATGGTAGCTTGTTTTAAATTCAAGCATTCTATTGCGTAACTCAAAGGGGGAGGAGCAAGCCTTGAACCCATTACTTAGATATATTACTACAGCTCTGAATTTCTTGGAAACCTTTCGGTAACACCTTCTGTAATCCGTTTATAGTAAGCTCCCTTGGAAAAATTCAATACATTTGATGGTCAAGAGTTGGTTATTGCGAATATAATATAGGTCAAAGATAGATTACGCTCTTTGTGTTATACGAAACTGGATTATAAATAGAAACAGATATAGGATAGATAGAGCCTGACAGTATTTCTGTAATATTTTACGTTTAAATCATTTTAATGCCACAATTTTTTTTCTATTGATCTTCTGGTGACTTCTATAATGAATAATTGCAATATCCAGTCGCTAAGGTTTTTTTTTAAAGATAAGTATTATGATAAAACCTTCATTTAAATGTGTATATGTACAGTTAGAATAATTAGTATTTGGACCATAGAAGTTAGAAGTGTGAAGAAATTTAACTCAACACACTGTACCACGGCTGCATTTATTGTTTGTTCACACGTAAGAAGCTGGCTCTATTTTGATGATAGTTGATACAATCAAATTCTATTGCAATAAGACCCCGCATATTTAAGACTACTTTATGAACCGTTAATAGGTTTCCGTGAGTATAATATAACAACAGGTATCATGGAGGCGGTGCCGCGGGCATCCGATAAATAAAATCTGAAAAAATAAAAATGCATTTAGCGCTAGCAGGCGTTTCGTAGCAATAGCAGTAGCCAGTGTTGTAAAAGTCAACAAAAATAAGTCGGTAATAAACCATAGCAGTAGGATTGACGTCATTGAAGTTTTGTCGAACAAACCAAAAGCGAAACCGATGTAACCACATCATGGGAACCAATGTTCTCCTTTTTAGGTCACATAAAACGTAAAGGAGCTTTAAAAGCAAGTTCTTGTTACAACAGCCGCGTAATAAACCCTATCGAAATTCAATAAAGCCAAGATTTTTTGACGATATATTTATTTACGACTGGAGTTACGAGTGCGTACCAAGTGATGTAAAAAGTGTAGGAATTGTCGGAGATCAACACTGCATGGGGTCTTTTAACTGACACAGCACTAACATGGGGTTTTCTAGTTCAGTATTAGTTTTATTACTAGAAACTAATCGAAAGTAGTTTTAGTTTTTATGAGAAACATTCTACTATAAGAAAAGAAAATCATTATTGAGGAGGTTAAAGAAAAACTGGGATGGACCTCGAACTTTTACATGTCATATGGAGCAGAGTGCATAATTTTGTGCACGAAACTCTGATAAAGCATAATATCATTCTCGGCTTCGTCCACTTGGATCCCCTACTTGAATTCCCTGGGGGATATATCTGGAGTTTTTGTCCTCACCGATGCCCAAGGAGATTGATTTGGAAGTTTCGTCAAAATTGATCCTCAAAGAAATGTATTTGGAAGGTTTTTCTTAGTATCGTCTAGGGCTGCTGTGATCTATCGGGATCTAAACAAAATCTATGCACATCTTTAATTGCTCGGGCAGACAAGGTACTCCCAGTAGTTGGCAATTTGCTCGTCCCCTGTTACGTGGGAATCAAAATAACTATCGAGTCTGAGACCTTAGCATTATACTCGTATTACGACGGGAAGGCGTAATTTTGTGCGTGTGTAATTACCTAAACGAATACTGTGTCCATTTTGACTCACAACACAAGCTCCACCCTGTGATTCAGTAATGTTTTACATTTATTTAATGGGTTTAAAACTGAGCTAACACACCTCAAGAGCACGACGGGATCATTAGTTTTCATAAGCTTGTACCCACAAACATTGCTTATCTTTTATTCACAATGACGAGCTCAGATATGAATGAATTAGTTTTTGTCTGTCTGTGGAGTCCCGTCTGCAGTAACGTTACGGTTTTCATTGCGATGGTTTGTTATTTAAAGGAGTGTTTATTGCTTAGCAGCTGGAGTGAAGCTCTGTGCTAACAATACGTGCTGGGTAGTAAACTTAAATAGAATTATTTTTACGGTTTCTTAGCACAGAGGTATGCAATATGTTAGTTTAATTTTTCATTCGATGAAGTAGGAACGTTTCATAGGGAATTTAGTTAAGTCATGAGGGAGTTAGTTTAAACTGGTAACCTTTGCTAACTGACAGGCTTTCTTGCCAATTTATCCTAATTGGTTATGAACAAACGAATTTTTCTTTCAAAAAATTCATGTATTCAACATGAATTTTTTGAAACATACAAAATTATAAAACACTGATCTACTCGTTGTGTAATCTTCCTCAGTCTTCATGTATGGCCACTTACCGACGCGATATAGAACCTCACCCACCAACGATGCGCGATGACACTCCACCCGACTCTACCGTGCCACATAGGTGGTCAAAGTCCGCCGGCGCCCTGGGGTTAACATTCCGAGGGCGTACAAGGTACGTCCAGTAATAGTCATTACTTAATTATTTAAAAAATATAGGTAATACAATTTCGCTTTCATTTCTCAGAATATTATTGTGTAAATTTATTTATAAATTAAAATACATTTTGAATATTCGTATTCGTTGGTAATAAAATTATATTGTAAAAAATGACAACCACCTTCAGCTGCGAGTGGGTCATGGATTATGCGAAAACCAGAATTTATGATCCACCACATTAGCGGGTGGTACTTAAAAATGCTTTCAAGATGTCGTGTTACCCGTCGCTTGTACCTGCCGTCTACCATCCTTCCCGCGAACTTACTTATACTAGAAGTTATATTATATAATCATATTATTTTATGTATTATAATAATACATTGTTTATTCTGTTCTCATTCTGTTGTTTCTTAGTTTTTGCTTTGATGTTTCTAACTATATAGTGGGTTATGATGGTTTCATTCTAAATATCATTATCAAAAATATCTAATAATCATATCTTGGGCTAGTGGTATCCGTCAGTTGGTAGAATGTTCCTCCTGTAAAGGGAACAGTCGCTGGTCGAAACCCAAGACTATATATAGCTTTTGTGATTCATATTGTAAAATTATATTTCAAGTTACGTTTTAATTGCAGGGTTCGTTTTGTGAATTGCGTCGGAAACGTCTCTGAAATTGAACACCTGGTTAAAACAAAAACATTAGTTTAAAGGATTATAATAGATTTTTTGAGTAGTAAACACACGGTCCATTTGATGGTAAGGTATTCTCGTGGTCTACAGACGATTGCAACTCTAAGAAATACTTGATATTACACAATAGGGATCCCTATCCCTATTATAAATGGAAAAGTAAGCGGACCTCCTCTCTTACATACCCACATATAAAACCTCGTCTTGATTCCCTAAGGGGTAAACAGACGTGTGTTTACGCCCACATTTCGCCAGAATCCTTAATTTCTCCATGTGATAGTGCTACTTTGGGTATAATACACAGCAGGCGGGCACAGCGAGCAGGCGAGGATAGCACAGCATAATATACCAAACACAGCCAATAGATTTATTAGTCGACTGATTTATTGGTACTGGAAAAATTGTAAGATTCATTAAACTCTGCAATAAAATACAATGTGCTTCATAATTTATTTTTTCAATGAAACAATTTACATGAACCTAATATTATAAAGCCTTTAACACCATACTCCTATACCTACTTAATCTCTGATATATAAAGGAGACTTTATTTAAAATATCTCAGCAAAATTACCTTTCGTTACGATACCATCACTTATTTAACTCCAACGATCCATCAAGACTTTATCTATATTATAAGTCGCGGCTTCAAAGATAAGCCATGACGATTGTGCGCCGGTTGTACGAGTCTTGTTTGCGAATCGTAAAATTACCGCGCCGAGTACCGAGCCCTAAGTGCTTGCAATAAAACAATTACAGCCCTTCTTCAAGACGAAGATTAAGTCAGCACAGAACAAAGCATTTTTGGCTTTTATGCCTACGTGACGCCACAGTTGACTGACTCGGTGGCGTGGTTGGTAGTACATCCGCTTTCGACGCCGAAGTCTCAGATTCGATTCCCGGTCGGGAAAAACTTTGTGTGATGACATATACGTTTATACCGAAGTTTGGGTGTTTCCTATGTATGATATGTATGTGCATTTACCTACACAAATAAGTGTTTATATCAGTTTATCTAGTATTCATATCACAAGCTCTGCTTAGTTTGAGACTAGATGGCGTTGTGTGAATTGTCCTAACATATTTTATTTATATTTACAGTTTGATTTGTGACGTAATAAATTAGAAAATGTATCTAATGAGCGATGTTATGATTAGAGAGGTTTGGTTGGGACGAATTTCTAGCCAAATAGTTTGGCAAGGTTATTAATTTTCTCAATTATATCTATGAACTTATTAGTTTACGGTGATTCAAATCTTTTTTGAATGTGAATAGTCTTATAAATTTAGCGATTGTTCGCGCAATAGTACATCAATGAGGCGTAGGACCTTAACTCAAAACGACGATATATTCCATTGTTAATACTTACTTAGTATTTATCGTAATTAGTAATTGCACCAAACCCCACTAAACAGTTTACTACCTGTATGCGCATCTGTGTATATTTACTCGAAGCACCTCGCGCTTGTTGCTATTTGCTTTCCAAGCGACGCATATTAATGGGATCTTTATTTTAAATCTCGCCTTGATGGAGAGCGGTTAAGTCGAATCCCGGATAAATTACTTAACGGTATAACCGGGTGTAACTAGATATAACAGGATATAGCTGGGATAACGCGAGCTACGCACCGCGCGACGAATTGTTAATGAACACTTTCTGCTGACGGAGGTGTACGCCAAGTAGACAGGAAAGGGGTTGGTTATTACTTACGAGGGCCTCTCTACTCTTAGGGATACTTAAGTCTTATTTAAACTATCCTTCAGTAAATTCTCGGTATATAAATTATCTTTGATGTAGTTTTGTGACACTGTTTAATTAAGGTAAAGTAGTTGGTCCACGGTAAGCTTCCTAATAACACTAAAGAATGATTAATAAGTCTTTAAAGTATCAACAGTCTAACTAGCAAGTGACAATTTACACTTTTTTACCATGTCTTGACTGTAGGTATAACTTTTCTAGGCAAAGTCCCGGAACTGGTGAATTGATTCACACGGCTACGAGGATAGATAGCGAAGCGTGATCGCGGAGACACTGAGATGTGGCCCCTTTCCGCTTACAATATTCAGATTATCACAAGCTCCACCCCACGTCAAACCAGATGAATTGAGGAGGACGCCCGTTGGAAATAAATTTACTTTCCTATTACCGCAGATCAACGTAATCTCCCCAAATTATACCAACAATTTATAACTTTTAAGAGAAAAAATCCGCATGAATTCCGTGAAAAATTATATGGGCCTGTTTCATTTAATTAGCGTCGGAGATGTTTTGTTTGCACACATTTGTTTAAATTAACGTTTACGTACGTTAACATTTGTTTAATTTTTGTTTGGGCTATAAAGTGTGTACATTGTGTTATTGATTTCTGTACCGTACTGTTCTTTTAATAAACGCAATAGCAGCTATAAATGAGGACTTGGCAATTTTAATGACCGAATCTGGCTCCAAGGGTCTCTTCCGGTAGGTTTGGGCGGACTAGGTATTCGTAAGAAATGAAATGATTTATTTATTTGTATAGGTCACTAAATGGCTCTTACAAACGTCAGTAAGTACTTAAAATAAAAAATATCATTGCTTCTATATTTACATGTACTGCCAGATTCGCAAAGCAATAAGTAGAACCGAGAGAAAGAACCTGGCAATAAAACTCTCGGTCTCTCTTTTTCAATAATTGACACATTTTCTTAAGACTAAATGTGGACGAATGTACATTGGTCTCGTGTCAAAATCAATAAGCGTTGTAATGTTTCTAATTTTGGAAGTTATTGGTGCTATGCCATGTAATGTTTCTAATTTTGGAAGTTAGGGTGTTTAACGATGGAAATAAAATATTCATTTGAGCCGCGGTATTATTTATTGCAAAAACCCTTTAATTCAGGGTATTAGGTTGGTGTGCTTGGTCGGTAACGATAGATTTATGTTTAGGAAGATACTGTGGTAATTAAGTGTAAGATTTTCCAGAATACTACCCGGTGAGATCCGTCTCTCCTGCAGGCCGACAGGCACCGTCTCTGTTTCGGTCCCTGTCCACCACAGGCAGAAGGAAACTGGCTTTACACCCCAGGCAGGGTATTACTCTACACCTACTTTTTTTTTTTTTTTTTTTTTTTTTAATTCCGCGGCCCAAGGCCGCGGCCGCTCTAACGTCCGTTGCCGGGCGTCCCTGGTTACTAGCAGAGGGTATGTCCAGTGGCGCCCGGCGGACTTTGACCACCCCTGTGGTCTCTGCGGGTGTTTGGTCGGGACGAGAATCCCGCGTCATTGGGGTCGGGTTTTATCCCGCGTCAGTGAGTGAATCTGGTTGCGTGCTATGGGGCAAAGGCCCCGCAGCACGCAACCCTTCTAGCCTGCTTCTGTAAGGACGGTGGGTGGCGATCCCGCCGTCCTCAGGCCCCGATCATGGAGGACGATAGTCTTGGGCGTAGTCGCGTAGTCTGGGGCGGCCTGGCCGCCGACTACGGAACTCGGCGGGGAGGGTACGCTCCCTCTCCCTCCCGGCCGCCTCCTTCGCGAGCATGACTTGCTCGCAGAAGGACACGGCCGCGTTCCACCTACTCCCGCTGGAAACCATGGCTTGAAGCATGGTCCCCAGCGAGAGGGTATCCACTCCCAGACCCACTACGAGGTCCCGGCGCTGACTCGCCCACGCTGAGCACTCCACCAACGTGTGGAGTGCGGTGTCGTCGTCGGAAACCTCGCAGTGTTGACACCGGGGTGTGACCTCACGATGCATGCGAAACAGATAGCTACCGAAGCATCCATGCCCGGCAACCATCTGCGTCGCACGGTACGTGAGGTCACCATGCTGCCTCTGCAGCCAATCGTCCATGATCGGTCTCACCGCCGCGATGAAGATGGCACCCCCCTTGGGTTGCTCAAGTCGCACCCTCCATGACTCCATGAGATCCTGGCGGAGTTGGGACCGCTGGTCCTCGATTTCTCGAGACGCAGGCCTGTGGTCCCGCTCCAGCGCCTCCTTGCGCCATTGGAACAATGACGCAAGGGCTCTCGCTTCCAGGTCCCATGGAGGGGTCCCGGCTAGGAGACATGCAGCCTCTCCGGAGATCGTGCGGTACCCCCGTACGGTTCTGACGGCCAAGGTTCTAAGTGGTCTGTTTAACAGAGTCACGTTCCCCTTGACCGCCAACCTATCCGCCCATACGGGAGCCCCGTATAGGGCCATACTCCGCACGATCCCCAGGTACAGTCTCCTGCAGGAGGCGTTGGGTCCCTTTAGGTTGGGCATCAGTCGCGAAAGCGCGACCGCTGCCTGCGTCACCTTGGGGACCAAACTTCGGAAATGTGGTCCGAAGTTCCATCGGCTATCAAGTACGATCCCTAGGTACTTCATCGAGGGCTTGATGCCGATGCTAACGCCTCCCACATTTATGCTGGAACCTTCTGGTGGACCGTTCCGAGGTCTGTGAAAACACAGAACCTCGGACTTGTGCAAGGCCACCTCCAGTCCCAGCTGCCGTATCCGACCCACGACTCGAGCAACACCCGTCGTGACCTTGAGTGCTGCCTCCTGGTACGTTGCACCCCGCGCCGTGACGAGGGTATCGTCGGCGTAGCACGTTACGCCGACACCCCTAGGCAACGCACCCCGCAGCACCCAGTCGTAGCCGATGTTCCACAGAAGCGGCCCCAGGACCGACCCCTGCGGAACACCGCACGACACATCTCGCCGAGCTGGCCCGAGCCAGCTGGGGAAAGCTATGGCCCTTTTCGAGAGATAGGCCACGACACGACACGACAATACGACGGAGGTAGAGAGGCGTTTCGTGATACACGAGCGCCTCCCTAACGCAGCTCCATGGCAAGGTGTTGAACGCGTTGGCGATGTCAAGAGACACCGCCACCACCACCTTGCCCTGCGAGACTGCTTCCTCCGTCAGGCTCTTCACGCGCATGATCGCGCTCACGGTGGAGCGTCCCCGACGGAAACCGAACTGGTTATCCGCCAGGTCTGGCCCCACACTCGTGAGATGCTCGACGAGGCGTTCCGCGATAATGCGCTCAAAGAGCTTACACACCTCGTCGAGCAACACGATCGGCCGGTATCCGGACGGTGAGTCCACCGGCCGCCCCGCCTTACGGAACTGTACACCTACTGGAATAGGAGTTAAAAACTTATTCCATGCAATATGACGTGGTAGGCGTTTATACAATGCCATTGTATAAACGCTTACCACGTTGTACATACTCGTATTATATGCACTTACCGTTTGGAGGCGAATATCCAAGCCCAGCTTTCCAGTATAATGCAACAAAAAAAAAATTGTAGTCACCTAAGTATAAAATATGCCACAATTACGGCATTTTAGGAGGCACCTGCACCATGCTCAAACCAGACACTTTTATGGTTAAGGTAATTAACTGTCTTATATTATGCTTTTTGACATAAAGTGGTCTTTATAAAGGTTTGAAATTTATTGTCGGGCCTACAAAGGACCGATTCAGGCAATTTATTATAAAAGCGTATACCTTCCCCCTTAAAGAATGACTTTTTTTTTTATATTGGGTTCGCTAAATTGACGCCGCCCGCCTGGTGGTAAGTCTTGACGACGTCTAGCGATTGTGGGCCACTGTAAGGTCACAGCACACAATACTATAGAGAGTGGCCCTCAACTGGACGACCTACTGAAGTGCCTCTTCACGCTCCGCTTAAAGAACCCTGGATTATATGTGGGAGGAAATACGTGCACAGGCAGGGCGTTCCAGGCCACTATCGTTCGGCAGAGAAACGAACGCTTAAAACGTTCGGTTCTGGCAAACATGCTATCCACTGTGTGGGAGTGGCATCTCTGCCCGGCACGCGTTGTTCTGGATCGGAAGGAAGAGGGTGGGATCAGATTGAAGAGCTCTTCAGAACACTCGCCGAGGTAAATACGGTAGAATGCGGCCAAAGAAGCTATTGTTCGGCGCTGAGCTAGCGGCTCAAGGCTTCCCGTTACCTCCGGACAATCTATAATACGGATAGCCCGTCGCTGCATAGTGTCGAGAGCGTCCAGTAAATACTTCCCGGAGCCGTCCCAGAGGTGCGAGCAGTATTCGACGCAGGGTCTAATCTGCGTCTTGTACAACAGACACCTCTGGTCCGGTGTAAAGAATCGCTTTACCTTATTCAGTTTTCCTAGTTTCCGCGAAGCTAGCCCTATACATCTTTCGATGTAGTTTTTTTTGACTAACCTTGCTAAGCCGGTAACACGGAGGGAGTAGTTTATTTTTATTACGTAGATTTCTGTCTGTAACGTCACTTACTTTAGTATAGCTAGATATATTTTTCCCGACATACAGTATGTTATCTAATATACAGGATGAATTTTTGAAAAGGGCTTGGTTGGCCAAATCCGAAACTATAAGGAATAGCGAAAAATGCTCAAAGGACTCACGAGCCCGATTTTGATAAAACTTAAAACCTCATCATTAGATTTTTGGAAAACCAATAAACCTAGCTGGGAATCGAACCCGTTGATTTTGGAAAAAAAACCACATCCTTTATTATTACACCATACGATAGTGGTCGCTGTTAAGGTTCAAATTCTGCAAAGTAAAATTATGATATACGGCAATCTAAAGGAAAGAGCACATCTTTAACAAAATACATTTTATTTTTCTTATGTTAACTGATTAATTGTTCAAAATGTAGACCATTGTTTTCAATACATAGCTACCATCCAAACCCTTTTCAAAAATTCATCCTGTATATTGGGAAGCTACAGTTAAAACATTAATATCTTTAAATCGCTCCCTAAGAGAATCTCTCTTACCTAAACAATAATTGGCACGGACTGCCCTCTTTTGTAATATAAAAATTGTTTCTATATCTGCTGAATTTCCCCGAAGTAGTATTCCATAGGACATCAAGCTATGGAAGTAACCAAAGTAAACTAGCCTATCAGCAGCTACATCTCTCAACTGCCTAATCCGTGTCACAGCATATGCAGCAGAGCTAAGCTCGGTGTTCAACAGGGGTCGGTCCTGGGGCCGTTTCTGTGACATCGGCTTCGACTGGGTGCTGCGGGGTGCGTTACCTGAGGGCGTCGGCGTAACGTGCTACGCCGACGATACCCTCGTCACGGCACGGGGTGCAATGTACCAGGAGGCAGCCCTCAAGGTCACGACGGGTGTTGCTCAAGTCGTGGGTCGGATACGGCGGCTGGGACTGGAGGTGGCCTTGCACAAGTCCGAAGTTCTGTGCTTTCACAGACCTCGGAACGGTCCACCTGAAGGTTCCAGCTTAAATGTGGGAGGCGTTAGCATCGGCATCAAGCCCTCGGTGAAGTACCTAGGGATCGTACTTGATAGCCGATGGAACTTCGGACCACATTTTCGAAGTTTGGTCCCTAAAGTGACGGGGAACCTAAAGGGACCCAACGCCTCCTACAGGAGACTGTACCTGGGGATCGTGCGAAGTATGGCCCTATACCGGGCTCCCGTATGGGCGGCGCGGTTGACGGCCAACAACTCAACGCTCCTTAATAGACTGTTGAGGACCTTGGCCGTCAAAACAATAAGAGGGTACCGCACGATCTCCGGAGAGGCTGCATGTCTCCTAGCCGGAACCTCTCAATGGGACCTGGAAGCGAGAGCCCTTGCGTCATTGTTCCAATGGCGCAAGGAGGCGCTGGAGCGGGAACACAGGCCTACGTCTCGAGAAATCGAGGACCAGCGGTCCCAACTCCACCAGGATCTCATGGAGTCATGGAGGGTGCGACTTGAGCAACCCAGGTGGGGTACCACCATCATCGCGGCGGTGAGACCGATCATGGACGATTGGCTGCAGAGGCAGCATGGTGACCTCACGTATAGAAAGAAAGAAAGAAAGAAAGAAAATATGTTTAATTCGCAAACAGATATGGCGATTATAAGCATCTTACATAACTAAACATATAAATATAGAAAGTAAAAGTAAAAAACCGTCGGTTGTATGCTAGTACGCGCCACATCTGCGTGGAATTTGGTCTCCTCGCAGCTTATGCTGACGTGGGCGGACCCACATTTGCCAGCGCTGGTTTTCAGAGGAGGCCAGCAACACTGAAAATGGCGCACCCATGCAGTATCTTAGCAGCATAGTATCATGGCATGTTCTGAGTCGATTATTGGAAAATAAATAAACTAAATAAATAAAATAAAATACTCCAAACCAAATAAAACAAATCAATACAACAGATAAGTGGCAGTGTGTGTAACGTTACAATGACAATGCACCATGTAAGTAAAAAAAATAAAAAAATAAAAATGAAATGAAATGAAATTCTGTGACATAGCAATGGCCCGAGCAGTGTCTATGGTGAATTCACAGGAATGATGCAATGGCTTCGCGAACACGAACGCGACCAACTCAACAGCCAGCTGTCAAAAACGCTGTCATCTGTCAGCCGGAACTGACAAGTAGACACGTCACGACACGCGGGATGCGGCAAGTTAGCCCGCAGCCGAACCTAACCTTTTC
The DNA here is from genome assembly GCA_963556515.1 of Nudaria mundana. Taxonomy (NCBI): domain Eukaryota; kingdom Metazoa; phylum Arthropoda; class Insecta; order Lepidoptera; family Erebidae; genus Nudaria; species Nudaria mundana. The sequence goes on from OY748291.1 coordinate 23,879,208, forward strand.
CAGTCAAACAGAAGATGCTGATACAATAATAAAACATTATGGAGGGACATGAAATCATGCATCCATAACGGTGGAAAGTACGAGGAAACAGAGATAAAATAGGGTTAGGGATAACGTATCGTGCGACGCAGATCGTTACCGGGTATGGATGCTTCGGTAGCTATCTGTTTCGCATCCATCGTGAGGTCACACCCCGGTGTCAACACTGCGAGGTTTCCGACGACGACACCGCACTCCACACGTTGGTGGAGTGCTCAGCGTAGGCGAGTCAGCGCCGGGACCTCGTAGTGGGTCTGGGCGTGGAAATCCTCTCGCTGGAAACCATGCTCCAAGCCATGGTCTCCAGCGCGAGTAGGTGGAACGCGGCCGTGTCCTTCTGCGAGGTTGGAGGCCGACGCGGGGTTGGAGGGCAATGAGCGAGCTGACGAACTCGCCAAGGAGGTGGCTCTGAGATTAAAGAAGGCACCGGACTACGGTTTGTACCCGGTTTCATTCGTGAAGCGTGTTCTGCGTCAGCGCACGCTTCGCGAGTGGTACGAGAGGTACAAAGAAGGTACGACCGCCTCCGTTACTAAGCTTTTCCTCCCTTGTGCAGTGGAGGCGTACAATATCGTCCGCAAGATGCCGGTCGCTGGCACGACCACGCAACTGCTGACGGGGCACGGTGGATTTGCAGAATACCTGCACCGTTTCAGGTGTAAGGCGAGCCCATCGTGCGCCTGCGACCCGGACGTGCACGAGACAGTTACACACCTGTTGTTAGAATGCCCGATACACATTTTAGATAGATTAAACTTTGAACTTAGAAATAACATAACACTAATTTTGCAAAACCTGCCGCTTGAACCCTAATATTTTAAATGATCAACTTAATTTCGCCTATTCCCCTTTGCTGCGGGTAGGTATACGTCATTCAAACAACGGTGGTGGGTAGACATAAAATAATTTGGTATTATGGTTGTGGGTAGAAATAAAAAACCTAGGATATAAATAGGTGCGGTTTACGAGTTGTGGCTCATTCGGTCGCCGTGCGCCGAGCCATCGACATCTCCTGATGATGCCCCTGGTTGGGGGCGAAACACGTGTCGAGGTTTTTATTATTTTTTGCACGATAACACAACTCTCATATTTATTCTATTTTCAAAATTATTTCTCTATTCTTTCGGCCTAAGTGGGTTTGGAGGGCGGACTTGTGCATGAATAAATACGAGAGTTGGGTAATTTGCATGTGGCGGAATATTGCAAAGTAGTTAGATTTATTTAATTGAATATTATGATAATATTAGATCACATACATATACATAAATAGTAAATAAACACGTCAATAAAACATAAGATTAAAATAGAAAATAAGAATAGAATAATTGTGAGAAGGGTATGCTTGTATAAGTAGCCAAGAAACATAACTGAAGGATGGATGGATCTATGAAATGAAAAACAATTGGGTACAGAAATAAATTAAAAACTGTTTGCCATTGTTAAAAAAAGATAAAATACACAGAATATTGTGAAATTATAAAATTAGAAAGTTTTGTTAAAAATTGTTAGATGTAAGAATAAAATAAGGTTGTTCAATAGGCTTTGCCCTTGGCAAAGAAGCGTAAATAAAAAAAAAAAACTTTGGAGTAGCCGTCGATAATCTGGGACACCAAGGCCTTTCTTGTAGCAGAAGCGCACGTTCCGGAAGTACGTGATCCAAATGGGTTAGCCCGTAGCGATGGAAAGAGACCGGACGGTATGTCTTTGCTACCATTGTAACACTGAAAGTCAGCCTCACCCACCAGCTGGATCGTCGGAGAGGCTTATGAGACTACTCTGCTTATCCCAGGGCGCCAGTTCATGCGCGTGAAGAGCCTGACGGAGGAAGCAGTCTCGCAGGGCAAGGTGGTGGTGGCGGTGTCTCTTGACATCGCCAACGCGTTCAACACCTTGCCAAGGAGCTGCGTTAGGGAGGCGCTCGTGTATCACGAAACGCCTCTCTACCTCCGTCGTATTGTCGGGGCCTATCTCTCGGAGAGGACCATAGCTTTCCCCAGCTGGCTCGGGCCAGCTCGGCGAACTGTGTCGTGCCGTGTTCCACAGGGGTCGGTCCTGGGGCCGCTTCTGTGGAACATCGGTTACGACTGGGTGCTGCGGGGTGCGTTGCCTAGGGGCGTCGGCGTAACGTGCTACGCCGACGATACCCTCGTCACGGCGCGGGGTGCAACGTACCAGGAGGCAGCACTCAAGGTCACGACGGGTGTTTCTCGAGTCGTGAGTTGGATACGGCAGCTGGGACTGGAGGTGGCCTTGCACAAGTCCGAGGTTCTGTGTTTTCACAGACCTCGGAACGGTCCACCCGAAGGTTCCAGCATAAATGTGGGAGGCGTTAGCATCGGCATCAAGCCCTCGATGAAGTACCTAGGGATCGTACTTGATAGCCGATGGAACTTCGGACCACATTTCCGAAGTTTGGTCCCCAAGGTGACGCAGGCAGCGGTCGCGCTTTCGCGACTGATGCCCATCCTAAAGGGACCCAACGCTTCCTGCAGGAGACTGTACCTGGGGATCGTGCGGAGTATGGCCCTATACGGGGCTCCCGTATGGGCGGATAGGTTGGCGGTCAAGGGGAACGTGACTCTGTTAAACAGACCACTTCGAACCTTGGCCGTCAGAACCATACGGGGGTACCGCACGATCTCCGGAGAGGCTGCATGTCTCCTAGCCGGGACCCCTCCATGGGACCTGGAAGCGAGAGCCCTTGCGTCATTGTTCCAATGGCGCAAGGAGGCGCTGGAGCGGGACCACAGGCCTGCGTCTCGAGAAATCGAGGACCAGCGCTCCCAACTCCGCCAGGATCTCATGGAGTCATGGAGGGTGCGACTTGAGCAACCCAAGTGGGGTACCACCATCATCGCGGCGGTGAGACCGATCATGGACGATTGGCTGCAGAGGCAGCATGGTGACCTCACGTATCGTGCGATGCAGATCGTTGCCGGGCATGGATGCTTCGGTAGCTATCAGTTTCGCATGCATCGTGAGGTCACACCCCGGTGTCAACACTGCGAGGTTTCCGACGACGACACCACACTCCACACGTTGGTGGAGTGCTCAGCGTGGGCGAGCCAGCGCCGGGACCTCGTAGTGGGTCTGGACGTGGATACCCTCTCGCTCGAGACCATGCTTCAAGCCATGGTCTCCAGCCGGAGTAGGTGGAATGCGTGTCCTTCTGCGAGCAAGTCATGCTCGCGAAGGAGGCGGCCGGGAGGGAGAGGGAGCGTACCCTCCCCGCCGAGTTCCGTAGTCGGAGGCCAGGGCGCCCCAGACTCCGCGACTACGCCCAAGACTATCGACCTCCATGATCGGGGCCTGAGGACGGCGGGATCGCCATCCGCCGTCCTTACAGAAGCAGGCTAGAAGGGTTGCGTGCTGAGGGGCCTTTGCCCCATAGCACGCAACCAGATTCACTGACTGACGCGGGATAAAACCCTTCCCCCAACGACGCGAGATTCTCGTCCCGACCCAACACCCGAAGAGACCACAGAGGTGGTCAAAGTCCGCCGGGCGCCACTGGACATACCCTCTGCTAGTAACCAGAGACGCCCGGCAACGGACGTTAGAGCGGCCGCGGCCTTCGGCCGCGGAATTAAAAAAAAAAAAAAAAAAGGGCGCCAGTTCATAAATGAACGGTATGTGCGATGTCAGGAAATTTCAATAAGGCAACAACAAAGAGGGTTTACAGAATATATTTGTACTAACCTTAAAAATAGTTATACAATATATAAGCTAAATTTAGATATTTAGTTTCACAAGATGTTTAGGTAGGTATCGAATAACTTATATCTTAAATTATTGAGAGATACACAATTTTTATATAGTCTTGACTTTGGACTTTAGGAGATGTTGCGGGATTCGAACAGGTATAATTAACGAAATGGGCAGGTACCGAAGACAACGCCCTCCAGTTTACACAATTTAATAAAAGTCCTTATCTCGGTGAAGATCTGCGACGTCAGCTGACGATCTCGGTTTGACCTTCAAACCGCACCCTTGTTAGCCCAAGGTGAAATGATCGTCTAATGTCTACTCCCTAGTTCTTCTAATGCACGATGTATGTTTGCTAAACTTTGTACTGGTCCATAGACTTCAACAACCTCAGAATCCAGGCGCCAAGATTTTAGGGATATACTCTTGTATATATAGATAGTGACACGCCCTTAGCTGCCTAAAACAAAAGCATAACCCCGCTTCCACAACGCTGTCCAAATTTGATAGGAATGGATAATTACCGAATCTTGCACTTCCAACAAGTAACAGATCACGGTAAAAAGACTATTGTATCAATATTAGATGTGGAGCGCAGAGATCGAGAGAATAAAGAGATTAAAGACACTCGCGACTGCGCGCAGTCGCTTTTTATTAACTCGCGAACCAATCTAGAATTTTCTACGAGCCGAAAACAAGTTTAAAATCGACGTGTGGAATCACACAGAAACCTTGTTGCCAGGCAAGAACTTCCACAAGCGATGACAAATTCTCACTACCACAGACAGTTACCTTTTTAAGAGAAAATGTCTGATATGGCTAGCGAGTATTTATGCCAAAGTCCGATAGAGAATCGCTACTCGACGCGTATAATCCCGTACGATGTGCACAAGCCCCACACTTGTCTGAAGTTGACAGCTAGATGACTATTAACACTAATGACAGTCATTCCTTCAACACAAATATGTTTGTATTTTGGGAAGCGTTGAAATTACGATGTTACACCATGGAAGATGGGAAGGCCTTTGATGTGGGATGCTACATGCGTAGACACTTTAGCACCTTCATACCTTCTAAGCACATCCGGATGTGCAGCTGCTGCTGCTGCAACGGCTGAAGGCCTCAAACGGCGTTTAAATGCTAACGGCGTGGTTAGGTTAGGTAAAGCATATTGATTACATATTTGAGCCGTTTGGGGTTAAGACACTAGGGTCATGGTGTCCGAGCGTTCCTCGTCTTTATAGAGATATTGCTAAACGCTAAATCGATGCTTTTCAGGACCAGAAGGCTTGTTATTTTCTGGCCCAATACAGAAGTTTGTTTTATTGAGTCAGGTAATAACTATCATACAGGAATCAGGTACCCTATATATTTTGTTCGGCGGTGTGCTCGATTAAATTTTAATAAAACATCATACAACATTTTCTACCAAATAATAGACCAACCGGAGTTTAGTTTTCAATACTGGTTACACCGGTTACACCGATGACATGAAATTTACAAATTTATTTCAATTTAATAGAATTTAAACTTTTTGATGCGTATTTGTATTAATTTTGATATTGGATTTCGTTGCAATGTTGGATTTTTTCATGGAATTCAGATTTTTATTTTTAACGCTACCGTGATGATCGTGTTTGTGATCGTGTTTGGTTTTGGACAATTTGAAAATTTTGGACTTATTTAATTGTTATTGTTAAGAAATATTGTTAATCTTTTACTGTTGTATTTTTATGTATAATTGCATTGTATTGTTAAATGAAAATTATTGAAAAAGAGTGGCCGTGAGATTTCTTGCCAGATTCTTACTCACAGGCTCTACCTGTTGCTTTGCGAATCTGGCAGTAAATCTACATCTGGGAGCACTCATTTTAATTTTGACATTCATAAGTATTATTATAACCTAAATGAATAAACGTTTTGAATCTTTGATTTCTATAAATATATACACGATTTGTGAAAAAGAACGTAACGAAGTTACTATAGACAGAATAAGAAAAGTAAGAAACATTCTGTACGTCACTTAATAAATTAAGGTATGTAACAGGACTAACAGCGAAGATCAACAGATTGCGTCACTTGCCATTCTAGTTCGTACTACTGAATTAGTACCGAAGACGTAACTAGATGGCGCTATCGGTAAAATTAGAAGTCGATGTCAAGATTCTCGAAGGGTCAATGACCTCTCCTGCATATTATTGATATTGTTGCGAAATACTTGCTACGAGTAGGGACTAGGAGCGTGTGCTGGATACCTCAACCACTGCTTGAGTATCCATGTGGACCTCCTAGGACTGACTCGAGGACGGTAGACGGCCACCCACCATTGCTTATTGCCTTATACCTACTCGAGTCCGCTCGTAGGAAAGCCGGATGTCAGAGGCTGTACTTTTTTGTTTATTATATTTCCTGAATCCCATCCTACGAGTACTTCTTTGTGTACCCCGCTCCACCATCCCGTTCTACAGTGGTGCCCTCTGTCCTGCGGTTATGGTACCAGAGAAAAGTCCCCGTGCTAAAGGTAAAAGTAACGCCTTAAGGCTGGATGTAATGAAACAGTACTTACCTACATTTGAAACTCTTGAAAATGATAATGTATCGTATTACGAACCAAATGTGTATCTAAATTGTATTTGTGTGTAGAATTTCTTCATTATAATATATCCTACTCAGTTCCTATATCCTACTCAGTTAACACTCTGCGTCACCCGAAGGTTGATTGTTAAAACGTAACCGGTATTAAATCCCCTATTTGCAATCAGTCATGCATGAAGTCTAAAATCTTGTGTTTGGAAAAGTTTGTGTCGCCGACCGTGGTAATCTAAGTCACTCTATAGTACTCTATACGCAGGTTCCGATTTAAATATTATTTTTGTGTTAATAGTCCGTTTAACCGTAGTAGTAGGTAGCAGTGAGATCCATTTAGTTCGAATGTTCCTTACGTTTAAAAATAAAGCACACAAGAAAGTGAGAAACACGTCTGCTCATTTGTTGGAAGAAAAAAAGCACACGAACAAGTGAGTCGGCGAAAAAAAGACGCTTTTATGGTGTGACAACTTGTTCAATCTAATATAACTCTTCTGCCATGTTTTCATCAATCACTCAACATAAGACGGGCCTGGCTAGATGATGCTTAAAAACCTATGCCATTGCATACGAGTATGTAACATATTTGTTAACCTAGTCGGTTACCAATAAGCCACGCTAGCCCATAGCTATAAAGCCACCCTATCATCAAAGTTATTATAAACAATAAGCGAATTGTACAACTCAATAATTTTATTGGTATACATAAAGGACAGTACAAAATTTTACTCAATATAAATAATCATGAAATAACATTTTCATCAGAAGGGTACTCATTTATTCTCGTATTGGATTACATTGGTATGATACATAACTAAGGGCAACGGTGTCTTTTACAAAACAATTAATTGTGGCCTCACCTTGCCTCGAGTAAGCCACCCACGTCCCGCACTGAAGGACGATCTTATAGTGTTTTATTGTTCTGTTTCCCAGAAAGGAGATTATAATATCACAATAGGATTACGCAGTAACTATTATGCCTTTATTTATTTGAACACAAACTCATACGGTATAAAACATATTTAATTCGGATGTGTTTTGTGCCCTGTAATGGCAAGAGGCTTGTCCTCTATGACGTGGGTCCAAGAAGCCTACTGGCGACGTGCGAGTGTGTAATGCAATCGTGTTAAAAAGGGGTTCACGTCTGTGGCCGGGAATCAAATACAAATAAATATAATTGAACTATCCACATTTTGACAATAGAAACACAAAGAAAATAAAACAAAACACTTGTAGGTATTAGCCACGCAACTCACATACAGACAGTTAACCGTAACGACCGCGGTAGGGACGTTACTGTTCCAATATCGGCCAATCGCAACTTGTTTTATGCCAACTGCCTTGTAGTGATGGGGAATGGGTAAGCTGTTCTTTTTTACAATACTTAATATACTGAATGGAATCAGGCGTTACCTGGCGAAAGTCCATGATAAAACAATCGTAAATATGATGTTTAATTTTTTAAAATAATAGCATAAATATCTACACGAGTCATTATCAAGACTGTCTCAAAGAGAACAGCCTGTTCGCTGTTCTCTTTGAGACAGTCTTGATAATGCCTCGTGTAGAGGTGAAACATATCGAAACGTCCAAAGCAAAACTCGTTAACTGGTACTTGAAGAGTTATACGATTGTTTCATTTTCGTAATCTACGACATTGGTTTTATATATTTTTTTTTTTTTTTTTTTTTTAATTCCGCGGCCCAAGGCCGCGGCCGCTCTAACGTCCGTTGCCGGGCGTCCCTGGTTACTAGCAGAGGGTATGTCCAGTGGCGCCCGGCGGACTTTGACCACCCCTGTGGTCTCTGCGGGTGTTTGGTCGGGACGAGAATCCCGCGTCATTGGGGTCGGGTTTTATCCCGCGTCAGTGAGTGAATCTGGTTGCGTGCTATGGGGCAAAGGCCCCGCAGCACGCAACCCTTCTAGCCTGCTTCTGTAAGGACGGTGGGTGGCGATCCCGCCGTCCTCAGGCCCCGATCATGGAGGACGATAGTCTTGGGCGTAGTCGCGTAGTCTGGGGCGGCCTGGCCGCCGACTACGGAACTCGGCGGGGAGGGTACGCTCCCTCTCCCTCCCGGCCGCCTCCTTCGCGAGTGGTTTTATATATTAGACTAAAAATATATTTATTTTGTGCATCCTAGGGTATATTTTCACAAAAGTATAACTTTATAACTATAAAACCTAAGCGCAGCAAATCTATCTATTTGGTAGATCGATATTTATGCGGGGAGTACAGCGGTGCGGGCGGGGCACGATCTACCGGTTAGTCAGTTACGCTGCGGCGAGCGTACGAAGCAGAGTGGTACCTTTGTTATTTAATTGTTTTAAATTAAAAGTATAATTATAATTATTTTTCAGAATTTCTAACAATTACCAATACTTATTTACTTTCTATATACTATTATTGTAATGAGTTCGTAAAATATTATTTAACATAATAGTAATTATTGTATTTTAAAATATTTTTTATTGAATTAACAAAACCCAACGCAAAACTCTGTAACTACCGCAGTTAGCGACTTTTGCACCGGAATGCTTGAAAGTATTTTGTACTTAAAGAGTTTTGCTTTGGACAAGTAATCATAACTTTTATCTATCTGGTATTTAAATATATATGCGTTAAGTGGGCTTTTTTGAAGATAAGATAAGATAAGATAAGATAACCTAACCTAACTACCACATCTTAATTTATGCGTTGGTTTTTTAAATAAATATTGAATGATAACTAACAGTTAACGAATTTGTTTTGGGATATTTAATTCTGAAGCACTCATTAAGTGCAATAATTTTCGTACTACAAAAAGGCTCTTTTCGAATTTTAATAATTAAACTTTAACGAAAAATAATTTTGTTGGTAAATAAAACTTTGTACTTAATATTTTTCATATTCAGAGTCTCCTGAGCCATGTTTTACTGAGGAAGAAATAGTTTTTTGGAGCAACAACGACGTATTTAAAGACAGTGATGTTGAACAAGGTACCATAATATAAAATAAAATAGACTGTAATTTAATTTTAGACAGCAATAAATACCAAAACCCAAACGCAGATTTACCTCAAGAAGACGTTAGCAAAATCGGAGAAATAAACCAAGACTTTATACCAAATAGTTGAACAACAGCTTAGCACTCAAATAATAGGTAACAATAACAATGACCCCCTATTGTCATCTGTTAATGGTCCAGTTTCTTGTATCGCAACTTTACTTTTTTATGGAGTCTGTGCCAGAATCACCAATTATTTCTTTCAATAGTAGTGCCGTTGGTTCGAGCATTGCGTATTTACTGGATATAGATGGAATTAATTATATGCCCCCATCACCTTTAAATACAGTTACTCCCAATCTCAACAACTCAACTCCCTCAACTCCTCAATATATAGAAATGACTACCAGTTCAAGAATAAATATTAATGAAAAAAAGAAAGGGAAAGGCCGAAGAGAACACAAGGACCAGTGGAAAGATAACAAAAGAAAAACGAACAGAAATACTGGCAAATGTACTGGCAAAGTAGAAATGGAACAGAGCGACCTAGAAAAATTAACCCATTTCGTAACAAATGTAAATTCGGCTGTCCAAAAAAATTCTCTGACGAATCAAGAAAACCAATATTTAATAGTTTTTAGGGCATCGGGAATAATATGAGGCAGTGGGATTTCATTTCTAAATATTGCAAGAAAATCCCAAAACGTAGACGTACCACAGAAGTGCCTTCCAGGAGACAGTATACAATCCATCCAACCCATGAACTAAAAAATTAGGCAACACCCCAATACTCCGAAAAACATTATTGCGAATCTCGATGTTCCGATTTTCAAAAGTCCGAATTTCATAATACCGAAGAATTGTAATGTCTATTATTAAAAATCACGAAACTTATTTTACCGAAAGTCATTAATGCGATTTGTTAGTTTTCCAATTTTCATACGTCCCAAGAGTCAAATGTTCGAAGGGTTCTCGGTCCGAAACACGACATTCCGATTTTCAATACTTCGAATAAACTAAAAGTCAATATGTTTATTCTACAGAATTTAGTAACAGAAAGAAATCGCTGCAGAACCAACTTCACGCAGTCTGGTCTGTGTATCTGGAATGGGTAGAAGTGGGTTAGGTTAGGTTAGAACTGTGACCACAACAGAGCACGAGCCGAGCGAGCAAAGCGAGCGTGTCGCGGCAGCGGCCGGCGAAGCGCCGGAATTTAGCTTTGTTCTACAGAATTTAGTGACAGAAAGAAATCGCTGCAGAACCAACTTCACGCAGTCTGGTCTGGGTATCTGGAATGGGTAGAAGTGGGTTTTTTTTTTTTTTTTTTTTACGTGGTCGGTGATGCATTTACGCACTTCACCGTCTCGCTGCGGGGGGGAGCGAGACGGCTTCGTGTGGGACTCCCGGCCCTAGGATGAAAACGGGCCGGACTACCCACTAAAACCTATCCACGGTGTTTCTCCTTCGCCTTCGCCGGGCCCCCGGATAGGCAGAAACTGCTAAGCGACGGCGGCCCGGCAAAGGGGCGCTCGTTTAAGCTCAACATAGGGGGGGCTTCGCCCCCCCCAAACAACATAGAAGAGACGCCCCCGAAACACATAAGGGGCGTCGGACTCCTCAGGGCCTTTCGCGTGAGCGGTGGGCCCCCCGACCCACCACCCACGACCCTATCAGTCGGGGGCTTGGGCGTATGCAATACGCCGTCGCCCCCTGACTGGTGCCCGGCGGGGCGGAAGCGTGCGGCCTGCACGCTCCCGTTCCCGCAGGGCCTCTCACTTTGCCGCCATCACCTCCCGAGCGAAGGAGGCGACGGCGGCCCAACATTCTTCGCTGCCGGCCATAGCAAGAATGACGGCCGGCAGCGAACCTATACTGCCGATAACGCCCGTGAGGGCCAACCTCTGCGTGTCCCAGGCGGCGCACACGACGAGCGTATGCTCCGCCGTATCTACGGCGCCGCCTGCGCAATGATGGCAATCGGGCTCCGACAGGATCCCCACCACTTCCCACAGGAATTTGGCAAAACAGCCATGACCCGTGAGAAGTTGGGTGAGGAAGTCGGTCGGAGCCCCCTGCGCATGCTCCACCCACTGGCGGAGCACGGGACCGAATGCCCCCACGAGCACCCGGCTCGCGGTCGGAGCCGCACATCTCAAGGCCCATTGCCAGAACAGATCGTCGTGAGCCTCCTGTCTCCAGCGATCGACCTGCTCCGGCAACGGGCGACCTCCTTGTTGTCGCACCATGGCGCCCTCCTCGTAGACCCTCTTAAGGACCCCTGCTTCGAGATCCCAAGGGGGACTTTGTGCTAACAGGCACGCCGCCTCGAAAGACACGGTGCGGTACGCCCGTGCAGCCCTCTGCGCCGCGATCCGCTGCGGTCGTCGCAGCTGGACCACGTTCGCGGCGCTGAGGGCGTCCGCCCAAATAGGCGCCCCGTAGAGCGCCTTGGAGCGTACCACACCCTCGTAGAGACGGCGGCAAGCACTTCCCGGTCCCCCTTTATTGGGGAGCAGCCTACCGAGCATCCCGGCAAACGTCACCAACTTTGGTGAAAGCTGCCGGAAATGCTCGACGAACCCCCACCGGCTGTCGAGCAAGAGACCCAGATATTTAAGGGTCCTCCCGACAGCGATGGAGGTGCCACCCACCACAATTTGGGCATCCCGAGGGGGTCTCATCCGAGGCCCATGGAAGAAGAGGGCCTCGGATTTTTCGAGGGCCACCTTGAGGCCGAGCGCCCTGATGCGACCGACGACCTGTGCCGTGCCCGCAGTGGCGAGCACGGCAGCGTCACGGAAAGTGGGTCCTCGCGCGGTGACTAGGGTGTCGTCAGCGTAACATAGTACACCGACTCCCCGAAGAGTAGCACCGCGCAGGACCCAATCGAAACCAATGTTCCACAGGAGCGGGCCCAGCACCGACCCCTGTGGAACGCCACAAGACATTTCCCTGCGGACTACGGCCGACCGAGCCGGAAAGATGATGGCCCGGTCGACAAAGTAGTCCGCAAGGACGCGTCTGAGGTACCACGGGACATTGTGGTACCTCAGCGCTTCGGCGATAGTAGGCCAGGGGAGGGTGTTGAAGGCATTGGCTATGTCGAGCGACACAGCCAACACCACCTCCCCCCGGCCAGTAGCATCCTCGACGCTGCCCCTAAGCCGGGATACGGCGTCCAGGGTGGACCTCCCGCGACGGAAGCCGAACTGGCTATCCGACAAGTTCGGCCCCGCCCCCTCCAAATGTCCGACGAGACGTGCAGCGAGCACCCGCTCGAAAAGCTTGCACGTCTCGTCGAGGAGAACGATGGGGCGGTAGGCCGACGGCGACTCCGGGGGACGCCCGTGCTTACGAAGCAGCACGAGCTTCCCCGTCTTCCAGCGTCGCGGGACTCTTCCGGACGCCACACACTCCGACATGAGGGACAGCGTCTCCTCTTCAAACTCCGGCATGACGAGGCCGACGACCCGCCCTGGGACGCCATCGGGACCAGGGGCGCGGTTCCTCAGCTTAAGTTTTAGAACCGCTACCCCCAGCTCGGCGCCAGAAACGGGCGAGATGACCTCGTCATCCGACGACTCCTGGCTTGGTGCCATTCGGGGGGGGGGACCACTCTTCCCGCGCAGGGAAGAGGTAGCTGACTACTTCTTCAACAAATTGGGGCTCGAGAGACGTAGTGAGTGGGGGCACCCAAGGTCCAAGCTTCTTGCTGACGACCTTGTAGATGTGCCCCCATGGATCCCCATTTAAGCTCTCGAGCCCCTCGTTCCAGGCCGCGTTCTTCGCGGCCCGGATTGCCGAGCTAAAGGCCGCTCGAGCAGCCCGGTACGCGGCTAGCAGCACCTCCTCCTGGGCAAGGTCTCTCTGGCGCCTCCCGCGACTGCGGGTGTACCGTCGCTGAGCTGCGTGACAAGTTTTTCGCATCTCAGCGAGGTGAGGCCGCCACCAGTACACCCGCCTTCGCGGGGGTACCGGCCCTGCCCTCTGCATCGCCGCGTCGCAGACGCGAGTCATCGTACCGGCAAGATTGTCTGCCCTCGCGTCCACGTCCAGGCCGTCGACATTAGGTGCGGCCCAGCGCTCGACAATAGCCGCCTCTTTGGCCAGCTCCCGGTCCAGTGTATTAAGCCGCCACCGTGGTCCCCCCCCCCAAAAGGGAGGCGATCAGTCGCCGCGGGGGGGGTAGAAGTGGGTTAGGTTAGGTTAGAACTGTGACCACAACAGAGCGCGAGCCGAGCGTGCCGCTGCAGCGGCCGGCGAAGCGCCGGAGTTGGTCTTTTTTCTACAGAATTTAGTAACAGAAAGAAATCGCTGCAGAATCAACTTCACGCTGTCTGGTCTGGGTATCTGGAATGTGTAGAAGTGGGTTAGGTTAAGTTAGAACTGTGACCACAACCGGAATTGATCTGTATTATATAAAAAAATTGGGATACATACTTTGGCATGTGACCAATGAAACAAAATATTTTTATTTGAAACAATTCGTATTGTTGATGTTTTGAAATATCATTAAGTCGGACTTTTTGTTATTCGATCTACTGAAGCTCGGTATTTTGAGAGTAGTAATTATAAACGTTAGGAATATTGAAGTTTACGAATTATAAAAATAAGAATAATGATCAATCGGAGTTGTTATATTCGGAATTTTGAACTAGTCGGAATTATGAAAATCGGTATTTTGAAATTCGTATTTGTGACTGACGGAATAAAGTTATTCGTATTTATGTAGTGTACCCAAAAAATAAGTATAAGGAATTATCCATCAGAGACTATGACAAAACAATTACCACCACATATGATTTTCAAAAAATTCACGGTACACCACATGGCCAAACAAGCATTGTGTATTATAAACGGAAGTGTCAGTATATAATCTTACATTTTATTGATAAAATAAATAGTACTATACATTACTGAGTTTTATTAACGTCATTTTAAATTTCGGGTAATGTTGTTGTATTTAAGTTTTACCCCTTGTATAACTCTTTATGTGCCTTTTATTAAAAATAGATGAGGTAAACATGTCAACGCACAACTTTGTATGAGGCAGTTAGTTTTTGAGTCAGTTATATTTTCCAATGTATAACTGAGTATATGGCACATTAATAAAAAAATAGCGCCTGGAGTCCGAAGTATAAGTCTTTAACTGCTATATTTCAAGATCCAGAAACATAATAAGAAAAATATATACCTACACAATAAAAAAGAACATCAAAAAAGAACCTTACGTGCCAATTTTCAAGTCGATAGTTGCGCTATTATAAAAGTTATGAGTAATTCAACTTTCAATCGGCTCTCCTGAAAAATTGCGTTTTTCAGTTAGCGAGTTTTGCTTTGGACGTGTCGATATGTCGACGTTTATAGCGTCTTGTTTGAAGCGAAATTTATGCTATTATTTAAAAAATCAAACATCATATTTACCATTGTTTTAATACTTAATAAGTTTGATATTCTGTTACTGTTCAATTGTCTTTTATTAATGTGTGTATAAAGAGTCTACCAAGTCAAACTCACCTACATGTATGTAATGCAACAGATGAGGTGCTGGTAAACATGAAGGTGCCTGTTTAACAGCAATAGAAGCACCCACTCTACGTTTCTTCTTAATTAAGCTATTAGCGAATTGTGAGCTGCTATAATATGTCTCTGTCTGCCCCTACAGATAAAAACAAATACAATATCTTTTTGTAGTGAGTTTCTAATCTTTTATGAACATATGTCTATATGTTCGATGATAAAGTTATTAGCATTATTTGATGTTATGTTTAGTAATTGGCATAAATAATAAAATAATGCCAAATATCTGTACAACCCTTTGACAAAAGTATCCAAACTTGAAATGTCATAACCTAATACGAGATAGGGAATTAATATCCGCGACGTACGAGTATAATATCCGAATTGTAAGTATCCGGCGAGATAGCAGTCAGGGGGTTAACGGTTCCGCATTCAATAGATATTTTGTTCACAAAGTACTGTTATAAATGTGAAATTGTTTGTGGATATTGCTCAACAACAGATATTGGATGATACCGATGGAGTAAAATATTAATTTACCTAATATGTTCTACCATATGAGCTGTAATTTGTCATGTTATGGAATTGGGATATATTACGAGTACCTCGTGATGTATCGCTTTTGTGTTCTACTGCGCATCTGGGGAAATATATAAAGTGAAGTTTGAAGATTATAATTATTATAATGACTTTGTAATGTGTTTGTATTGTGGTTATGTGGCAAGTTCCACCAAGTGCAAAAATAACAGTCATTTTAATAATATATTTAACCGACATAAAAAAAATTGAGGAGGGTCTCAAGTCGACGCGGCACGCGACCGAGCCTTTTCCCAACTCAGTTGTGGTCGGCTTTCCTGTCTAACTGCGATGAGGCTGAAATTCGATATTTTCCGTGGAGCGACTGCCATCTGACCTCCACAACCCTTGGGCTATATCGAAGTTCTGTAGTTAGACTGGTCGGATTTTTGATTTAGGGCTCCAACTACCCCTAACGACTGCCATAGATGTTCGTTTGACAACCGGGACCGACAGCTTAAGGTGCTCTCCGAGGCACAGAGGGGTCTCAGTGTCTTAAGAAATGGTCATCCATCCTAAGACCGGCCAGACTCGATGTTGCTTAACCTTTGCAATGTGTTAACATTGTCGGTTATCACTAGACCACGGGCCCCTCTCAGTATAATAGGTAACTGTAGGTGGGAACACCCAAATAAGTACTCCGAAAAACTTTATTCTGAATTTAGATGTTACGATTTTCAAAAGTCCGAATTTCATAATACCTAAGAAAGTAGTGAGTTATTGGGCATTCTACCCCACCTTAGTTCCATCGGTTATCTTCGATAACCTCAGTCACGGTGGGGTAGAATGCCCAATAACTCTGTGGGGTAGAATGCCCAATAACTCTGTGGGGTAGAATGCCCAATAACTCTTTGTAAAATCATTTACCTAAGCCAACGTTCCACATTTTAATGCCGTTCAATACACTACCGTTCCGTCAATGGTTAACCAATTTCACTTGCTAGATGATTGCTTTCGTACAGCAAACTAACCCGATGCATGTTTGTTAAAATGAACACGTTAAGATCACATTTTTAAGATAGATAATTTATACGTTAAAACTTTAGGTTAGAACTTATGTTACTGATACATAAAATAACTAAAGTATCACTGGATATTCACATAA
Organism: Nudaria mundana; assembly: GCA_963556515.1. NCBI lineage: Eukaryota > Metazoa > Arthropoda > Insecta > Lepidoptera > Erebidae > Nudaria > Nudaria mundana. Next base: position 23,895,722 of record OY748291.1, read on the forward strand.
AATTTAAATAAAGTGTTTTTATGCACAATATAAATCTTTTTTTTATTAAATTTCAGACATAGGTGTGTAATAGACTAGAAAATTATTTATCATAATTATTAGTTACTTACATGACATTGCTTCTTATTTTAAAATCCAAGGATAGATAGAGTACTTAGTAGGTATACTGTATGTCCACAAAATGCCGTGCAGCATGTCGTGGGAATAGAATGTGAGACGTTCTTCGAGTATGGGAACGATGATACATGTCTATTATACACAAGTAACACACACCAGAACAAACTGCTGACATTACCTTAGCTTTGTTACGTTGTTACCCGACTGTGATAGAAAGAGGTGTATGAACAAAATAAGTATTGCTAAATGAATATTTTTAAAGGAATAAATAATAAAGGATAAAAATATTTCATTAAGCGTAAGCGTGTATAACTTATTTTTAACACTTTTAATGGAAGCTCAGTTCAAACAATTTCAATTCTAAACAATTCAAATATTCAAAGGACTTCAAATTGTTATATTTGTAAAATTATTGTGAAATCACTTTGAATGTCATTTAACATTTTAATAATTTCCTTCGATTTCTCTAGGATAGATTTCTCTTTATCGTTAAAACTTAATCAAATTTATATAAACCACCTGTACTATAGATTCTACCTTTCGAATAAAGATAATCAATAAAATCGTATTAGGTACCTATATAGAAAAAAAGTTATGTTAAGATTATGAGAAAAAACACATAAAACCACATACAAATAAATTAGGTACCCACCTCCTTTTTTAGTCGGGTAAATAACTATATGACGTCGTCGTTCTTATATTGAATTGCTGACTACACAAATTCCGATTAATTCCGACGAATGTTATGATATGTGTATGATACATATAAAATGTAATTATAATTTATGTAGGTATGTTCGTTGATCGTCGTCGATAAGTATATGATATAGTAACTGTATAATTATGTATAGGTACATGAAAAGTATTAATGAAATATACTCATACATTGCGCAGAAGTAAAATTATGCAATTTATGTAGGTAAGGACCGTCGTCTATACCTAAATCACCAATATAAGCTGACCGTTAGTACACGGTAGGTATTTAATTATTTTTAAAAGGTAGACGTACCCTGGAAGTTAACTAGTTTGCGTCACAATTATAGAAGTTTCAAATTGCTATGCACGGTTTGCATGGGTGTGTGTGTGGAAGCAAGGTATCTGTTAGTTTACTTACTCAGCGATACAATTTTAAAACGACATCATTTTAACCGACTTCTTAAAAAGGTGGTTACTTTATTTATCTGTAGGTATGTTGGTTTATGGTTCTCAAATTTGATACAATTGAATCGTTTAGATAAAAATAATTTTACAAAAATATTACTACAGACTTATCCCACAAATATGTTAACAAACATTACAAATAATCATTTAAAATATAACTTTTAAATATTAGCAAATAGTTTTGGTATGTGCTTAAACTATATGGTAATACACCTCTTTTCATCCAAGTCGGCTAACAACGTACCTTTATACAAAGCTACGGCCAATGTTAAGTCAGCAGTTTGTTCATGTATGTTCTACTTGTTTACCTATGTGTGTTATCGCCACATCGTCACATCGTTCCTATACGCGAGGAATGTCTCATATTCTGTTCCCACAATATCTACCATTTGCATCGAGCTACCAAACACGCAGTGCACTACGTCCTTCATAGGATTAAAAGGAAGATCCAAAATAAAAGCAATGTCATGTAAGTAATTACTTATAATGTTAATTATTTGTTTTATAATTCTTTGTTAGTTTACCTACTAAATATCTAATTTATTAGGCGACGTAGTTTTCTATGGAAGTCCTTTAAATTTAATTTTATACGATTATCCTTAATTTTCGTATAACATTTAAGTTCTGTACAAAATTCAGAAAGTTGTAAATAAAATAATGAACGCTGAAATATTTAATCTCTTGCTAGCACTTAATTGCACATAAAGTAGAATATTTTATCAAATTTGAATAGGCTCTGGTGTCTCAATTAGAGTAGCTTCCGAAGAAGTTGTGTAGGTTTGACATATTCGGACTACATTTGCCGATTTTCAATAATTAGACTTAAACCTACATTTAATTTTATTTTCAGATATTTTATCATCACGGATGAAATTGACAAGGAACCCTCATGAACAGCGCGGTGAACCACGTAATCAATTTGTAAGTAGATACCTATATATTTTGGTCATTCCAAAAAGTGTAAAATTAAAGTAGCACTTAATTGTACATAAAGTAGAATATTTTATCAAATTTGAATACGCTCTGGTGTCTCAATTAGAGTAGCTTCCGAAGAAGTTGTAGGTTTGACATATTTGGACTACATTTGCCGATTTTCAATAATTAGACTTAAACCTATATTTAATTTTATTTTCAGATATTTTATCATCACGGAAGAAATTGACAAGGAACACTCATGGACAGCGCGGTGAACCACGTAATCAATTTGTAAGTAGATACCTATATATTTTGGTCATTCCAAAAAGTGTAAAATTAAAGTAGCACGTAGTTATACATAATGTAGAATAATTTATCAAATTTGAATAGGCTCTGATGACTCAATTAGAGTAGCTCCCAAAGAAGTTGTAGAATATAATATCATCAGTAAGGAATAATGTAGGTATTCTTTAGAATAGCTGGAGAGTTTAGACAATACAAAATATGAAATATTAGGAATACCTATTGTAGTTCATTTCGCATGATACTAACTGATAAGGTGCCTATAGGTATTTAACTGGTCACCCGATTCTATATTAGTATGTCGAATAAATTAAAATAAGCAATTACATAATTATTGTGTTTTTATTATATTCCTTACCTGATATTGATAACGAAATACGTCATCATTCACGTTACAACACGTTTGAAATTCATAAGAATTTCACAACTATTAAGTAGGTGCATAACAATAACATTATGCACATACGAATTATTGAATGGTTGAATTTCAAGTTCTAACTTGATCATCATACCAATAAATACTTTATGTCAACATAATTTGATATATCAACTGCGTTAGAAAAAATATTATTACCTAGTTCATTCTTTATTGAACAGTCAATACGAGCATATCTAACAACATGGTATTTTATAACTTTCAATCTATTGAAAATTTCAATCTATTTACAAAATACTTAGTATGATTTATTACTAATGTTTTAAATAATTTTCAGAATACCAACTTAAACAAATTTTCAAACGGAATAGAAGAGAGCTCTCCTGAATATCTTCCAGACCTGCAAGATCAGTTCGACTTGGACAACGCAATGAATAGACCTTGGATAATAACACCCAATGAAGAAGTAAAAAGAAACAAAAAGAAAACTAATCGAAGAAAACCAATTACAAACAAACGCAGTGCATTGAATTCCTATATTATTAACAGTGAAAGAAGAAAAGGACGACGTTTAATAAAAATTACGATCAAGGAACTCAGTGAGTCAAGAGACGACGAAGATGAAGGTAAGGACATAATCACTGCACAGTATATTGTACAAGATACGGTAGATGAGATATCGGATCAAGCTGAAAAATTAATTCACAATATTTCCAAAAAAATGTGTGGTAAAAAAAATTGTGTGGTAAAAACTAATTAAAAAATGTGATATGAGTAGCATATCACATTTTTTAATTAGTTAATAATTCATTAATGTAACTAGTAGATAAAGTGATGACATATTTAGATTTTATTAAAATTTTATTTACTGTGAAAATATGTGTTAAAAAAATTTCAATATTAAGTTGTGTGTTAAAAAATAAAAACCATAGGTAATAATTGTGTGGCTACTCATATCACATTTTTTAATTAGGTAATAATTCATTAATGTAACTAGTAGATAAAGTGATGACATATTTAGATTTTATTAAAATTTTATTTACTGTGAAAATATGTGTTAAAAAAATTTCAATATTAAGTTGTGTGTTAAAAAATAAAAACCATAGGTAATAATTGTGTGGCTACTCATATCATATTTTTTAATCAGGTAATAATTTATTAATGTAACTAGTAGATAAAGTGATGAACATATTTAGATTTTATAAAAAAATTATTTACTATGAAAATATATGTCAAAAAATTATAAATATTAAAAATGTGTGTTAAAAAATAAAAAACCATTTACTTTAAAAAATTGTTTTATTTATTAAAACTGCGTATAGGAAGACATATTACCTTTCTTGCTCTATTAAATAGTTCTTTATACATAAAACATTTTGAAGTGCACATTGTTTAATATGATTAATACAATTAAAACTGGTTTCAATATTTGAATATTTGTTATGCAACAGTGATAAATTTGGACACTTGTCTTCACCAAGATCTATACAAATACAATTCATACAAAGATCTTGAATCCACTTAACTTTTTCTAAGCCCTTCACAATAATTTCTTTATTTTCTAGATAAGGAACAATTATACGTCGAAATTCTCTATAGTCGATATAACCTTCATTCCAGTAAATCCCTCTGTTTCTCTCCAACCACGTAACTTGTTTTTTTTCATTCGTAGTTAAGTATTTAAATAAGTATGGAGGCTTTATTAAGAACGTTTGGGTATAAACACGAGTGGCCAGAGCTAATTCCTTGACTATAAAGTTATTACAAGTGTCTTTAAAGCCCTGGACATCCACTATAATCGTATTCGGGTTCATGATAATTTTCTCACAGTGCTGCTTAATGGTTTATACTCAATTATACAGTCGTTCAATATAAGACAATATGCCGAAGTTTGATCTGGTATATCAATGTCACTTTCAATTTCCACTCTGACATCCACAACAGGACCCGACTTAAGATTATCTGGTTGTCTAGAACAATCTACGACAAATAACGGAGCAATATTTTTAAATTGTTTCTCACTTAATAACGGTTCACCACGACGACCTCCGTAATATGAGTGTTGAAATCTGGTGTATTGTTCATATATTAACGCAATTCTGTTATTCGAGAAACTTGAATTTAAATTTTCATAAGGGAAGTAGGTTGAATTTAGGTATACTCTAACATCACGAACGTCACAGTGATCAAACTGAGACATATCCAATTTAGGATTATTTTTTCTATTTGTTTGCAGACCAATAATAACAAATCTTGGTTTCTCTATTTGCGATGATGTTTTTATGGACCAAGTATGTTTAGTAGTTTTTGGTAAAGCCGGATATTCATATAAATCCCAATTCCTGAATATCATCTGGAGTGGTCGGTCTTTTTCTAACAGTTTTAACATATTTATTTTTTCTCTATCGGATACTTTGACATGTGGTACTCGCCATATTATTTTATTTATAATAATATCTTCTACCGTCTCACCAGCGCTAAGTTTTAGGGCGTTCAGATTAGTATTACTTCGTAACAATATTAATTCATGTTTGCTGTTTATCACTACTTTCTTGAAATCTTCTGCAAAACCAAGAATGTTACAGAGGGGTATGGAAGCAGAAAAGCTACCCCCATTTGTACTATTTATACCATCGATATTCCAACCCCAAGCATTAGATACTTTAGCCTCGTTTTCGTTCATTGATATTAATGATTTCATTGTGGTAGTTATACCAGCGTTTTTTATTTTATCTATTTCCACTCCATTTATCTCATACCTTATATCTTGAAACAAGTAAAGTAAACTATTGTTTGTGAAATGAACGCTACTGACTCTCTCTTTAGAATTTTCAGCCTTGTTTACAACAATAGTTCCTTCCAAAAACAAAGTGCTTGCTGATGGTAATATATACAAGTCTTGTTGATTAATAGGTATCCTGATTTCATCGCTTCTATTGAAACTTGTTACGTAAGGCTTGTAAGAGTGAAATTCAATTCCTTCCACAGAGTCGTTGTATGCAGGAGCGGATAAAACATCTAGTATATTCATTTTAACAAACCAATCGCTTTAAGAAAAGTTTTATTATTGTTGTTCAATTTTATGACCTTTTTGGATCGAGCTCTTATTGGTTTGATAGTTTGAGTAGGACTGTTATGTTTAGTTGAATGAACCACATATTTATTATAATCTATCATGTTTTCTTCTGATATGTAGATACAACTGCACTTCTTCACCTCGCAAATTTATTAAGTTATTATTTATATCTAACAGCCTTATCTGTATGCAGCTTATATTGGTTTGGTTTATTGGAAAGTAGATTGCGTTTTTTGGAATTTCTATAATCCTGTATCCAGGTGGAACATTAAGTGCAAATTCGTGTAAGATGTGACTGGATTGACCGTTTATATAGGAACCGCTAACTATGTCACATTCAATCCTTATGACAGTCGTAGGCAAAATGTTAACTGGAAACTCTGATACATGATATTTATTTGCTTCTAAGATCTGTTTTTTAAATCCCAATAAACTTCCAAATGTACCTTCTTTAGTAAAATCTATAGTTGATGTACAAAATAACATAGTTTTTAAGGTGTTGTTATTACAATTGAGTTTTATGGATGCATCTTTTATCTCAGTTTTTAAATAGTCGCTAATATCTTGTAATTCATAAGTTCCTTCAGGTATCTCGATAACATTTTTAGAACCATAATATAATTTATTATTTGTATTATCAAAATTTGGAATAGAATTATATGTAGAGAAATGTAATAATGCACATTCATACTCCCCAACTAATGGCAGCGTGCTTGGATAATAGGTAGATAATACCGATGAGTTTCCAGTTATCGATAAGGTGAGTGACATCTTGCAAATGATGGAAATGAAAGAGTGATATAAAATTTATAGTATTTATTCCAAAAACATTGCAAATATCTTAAACACAAATGTTGTGGACATTTTACAATTATTGTGTTAAATTGTTGATATCTACTAAAGTTATAATAAACATCACAGTTCTTAAAATATAGGATTAATTCTCTTGGCGGTTTTAAATCGCCAAAGCTATCAAAATATTCACAATAATTATTTATTTTAACATAAGCTACCCAATGCGTTCCATCATATTTTGAATTATCTAGGTTAACTATACCACATTCAATTCGTTTAGGTGTTTTTGGTAACTGATCCTTCATGTAAACTCCCCGAAAGTAAGGAATACAATAGGCATACTTCTGAATATCGATATCAGTTAAAGCGCGATTAGGTAGCTGATCAATTAGTTTTTTGATGGTTTTATAAACAATCCCTGACCTTGCTTATGTGGTTTAATGTATAAACCTTTACCTATTGCTATAGCCTCCATAGTTTTATTATGACGTTCAGTTTCTTGTAATTTTTTCTGACCGTCTTTATAATCATTCACTGTTTTAGCAATACCAGCTGCACCACCAGCTAATGCTCCTAAAGCAGACAAACCAGCAAAAATTGGGATTAAAGGTAGAATGCCTCCAGTTTTTGGTATAGGTATCATTCGAGGTACGCGAACTTTTGGAATGCATGGAACTAATTTTCTAGCAACCATATAAGCTATATTTATTAGTGACTTATTATCTTTAGGCGAGAGTTTTTTGATTTTTCTTTTTATTTTCCTAACAAAGTTATTAAAGGTCTTAACACCAGCACCAGACTTCAATTTAGCTTTCATAATTTTGTTTACTATCCACGAACTAATCTTTTCCCCTGTTCGAGCATCTTTTGCTTTAAGTCTTTGTTTAGTCATATCTATAAGACGTAAGTCGGCTTTTTGACGGTTAGGCAAGTCTATGTAGTTTGCGTATGCGATATCGTGATGCATACAAGCTTCGTCTAACTTGTTTACACCTTTATCACCACGTAGTAATCGTTTTGAAAGCTTTGTTCCTGGTCCACAATAGTTATAACCGGGTATGTGAAGTTCGAATGGTAAATGATTAATGATACTGTTTATTAGTCCACCACCTTGCATCGTCTAAAGAATAATGAATAAACTTTAAAATTATATATCACTTATATAATTAACTTATTCCACTATTGCAGTCTTATCAATCCAACTGTTCTCTTTGTTATTTAAACCCAACCATTTTACAAACAGTTTGTTTCCTTTCTTTTTTAATACCTTTTCTATCAAATAGACACCAGGGCAGGACGACTTTTGAAGCTCTTGTTCGTAAAATGTTCCTAATATGACTTGTTTTTGATTATCTTCGATGCGATATGTTATTGGTACAGTGTTATTTATCTTTTTTATAGTAAATAAATCTGTTGACCAGTTAGGAGTGTATCCTTTCTCAAATATATGTTTGTACTTACTAATTCGAACTTTGTCACCAATTATAAACTTTGGACGACATTTTTGGGTTACCTTTATCATGGAATTTGTAATATTATTTTTAATGTCCGTTTCATTAAACTTATTGACATTAACAGGTGCAAATTTAATAATACGATGTTTTGTGTTGTTATATGTCTTCATAACATCGTTCAAGCCACCATCTATCCACTTATAGTGTCCGTTCAAGCTAAAGTATTTGTACAATTTATTTTTAAGCGTTTTAATAACTCGTTCAACAATTGAAGCCTTTTTGGTTGAAAATGTTGAGTAGTGATTAATATTATAGTTCTGTAAAAGCTTTTGAAATGTAGAATTATAGAACTCAGTACCCCTATCAGTTTGCAGATGAGTTGGTATTCTATGATTAGTAGAAAGTAATTTTTCAAATGCATGAGAGACATCATGTTTGGATTTAGTTTTTAGTGGTTCCACCCAAACGTACTTTGAGAAGCAGTCAATAACTATTAAAATATAGTTATATCCTTTATTAAAGGTTTTTAGGTTTTGCATATCAACTAAATCTGCTTGCCACAAATCATCAATACCTTTTAAAATTACAGATCGTCGAGGAAAATTTTTTCGTGCTGCTTTATGTATTTCATTGACGATTTGTTGTTTCGCCATTTTGATAAACTTTAAGGTCTATGTTTTTCTTCGATCTTTTAATATAGATTGAATTGCGTCTTGAATTAGTCTATCAACTGCGTTTCTTGTGTAAAATTTGTTTTCCAAATGAGTCACTATCTCAGACATTATTGTTTTTAAAGCTTTCTCTATGTGGTTTTGAACACTATTTGGAATAGAACTTTGCAATTTTTGTAAGTCATTCATTAGTACACCTTTCAATTCATCTACATATGCTTTATTTACTGCATCATCTGCGTCTTGAGGAGGTTTGACACCTTTTAACCTCGATGTCTTCAAGTCATAATCTCCACGATCAGATTTTATTAATGCGTTATCATTAAAATCCAGTATTTCCGATATACGCATTCGCTTATGAATATAATGACCAAATTTGTCTACATTCATATTAAAGGTGTATTATGTTGAACGGTATATAGTAAAATGATACACATATAATATTAGTAGATTTATTTATTTGATGATTTTGCTTTCACGTAGTTCTTCAATGATAGATATTATTTCATTGTCTATTCCTGTGTTACCAGCATCTCGAGAAGCAATTAATAATTTTAATCTATCAACCAATTCATTGGGATCATCCCAATATACAAAATCTGTATTTTTTTTCCACATTTTTGTTAAAGGTAATCCTTTTCCTACTTTCTGTCTACAACTTGGACTTTTACTTTCTTGTTCGAAAAGTGGTTTAATAACTTGCAAATATTTTTGTCCTTTATTACTTTTAATTGGTTTTTTTGAATCGAAATCACGACGATGTGCATTCGTTACAAGTAACATTGCCTTATAATTTTGCTTGTCATAGTCATTAACCAAGCTCAGATCAATGTCTCTTTTTAACAGTAACTCTCGCAACCCAGGTGTACTTTCGTACTTGTGTCCGGCTACAGTAATAACTTGATCTCCAATCGTTATGCCAGAGGAACCTAACATTAACTGTCCACGGTTATTTCTTATACCAAATGGTACATCCGATAGTACTTGTGAAGATAATGACCAAGATGATACATCTGGATTAGTATCGACTAATGACTGAAATGAAGAGTCTGATGAGGGTTCCGATTCGTTACTATCATTACTGCTCTCATCTGTTTCTTTCATATCTTGGTCTTGTGGTTCTTGGGGTTCTCCTTTTTCCTCCTTTTTTGTTAGAGCTAAGTGGTTATTAGTGTTGGCTATTAAATTGAGAGATTCTGTAACAGGCTTAAAAACTGTTTCAAGAGCATGTCTATTATTATCTTCTAAATCCTTCATTTTACGTATTTTTTTCCTGACAGCTTGTGTCGCATCAACAATTTGTTTTTTCAATGATTTATCCATTATGTAAAATAGGTGGTAATCGGATAAGAACCAATTAAAGAATAACAATAACGTGACTGCAGTCTACTTAAATATTCAAATTTCATCTAATAATACAAAAGTGTCAAACGTTTTTCTATGGCAACCGTTGTTTTTCGAACAATCTTTATTAATTACCACATAATCAAAAGGCTCTTTCCATATTAGGGAACACATTTCTCGAAATTTCAACCATGTCATATCGGTGTTAACATGTTCTTCGTAAACATGTTTCAAGTTAACTTCATCTTGCTTAAAAAGCACAATTAAGTTAGCATTATCTCTTACAAGTTGTTTAGGTATTTTGGTATAAGTTTGATTTAAATAAAAACTGTCAATCAATTTATGTCTTCCCATTGCAAAATAATCACGCATATTACTTTGATTTTCACATGCTACATCGTCAAAAATAATCACAGAATTAGGTTTCGCATCTGTAACCTTCAAAACGTCATCATTTGCTTGGTATTTCTGGAGAGTGATACCTGGTACTCGTTGTAAAACTTTTTCTAAAAAGATGTACTTTGGTTGATGGAGAGTTTTAGAATATACATAAACATTCTGAAATGTCAATCCATTTTCATGCAATAGAAGACCAATTAATAAGTTAGTTTTTCCACAATTTGATGGTCCGCAAATGATGCAACGTACTGTATTCGGTAATAATTCTCCATGGCGTAACTTGTTTTTTGTCAAATCGTCACAGATTGTATTGACCTGTAACGATTGTGTTTGTTTAACGAATTTCATGTTTGCTATGTAATACTGATGGACTCGTAATGAAAAGATGAATTTATAACATAAATATTTATAACTACAAGTAGTAGTAAGGAGCTTCAGCGAACGTACGAACAGTGGGACAGCGTGCTCAAATGATATTAATGTGGAATATTCGTTTAGTTACGTTATTTCCCAATCCAAAGTGATATTGGGCATTCTGTCCCACCTTTATCTATTTTAAAAATGTGATCTTAACGTGTTCATGTTAACAAACATGCATCGGGTTAGTTTGCTGTACGAAAGCAATCATCTAGCAAGTGAAATTGGTTAACCATTGACGGAACGGTAGTGTATTGAACGGCATTAAAATGTGGAACGTTGGCTTAGGTAAATGATTTTACAAAGAGTTATTGGGCATTCTACCCCACAGAGTTATTGGGCATTCTACCCCACCGTGACTGAGGTTATCGAAGATAACCGATGGAACTAAGGTGGGGTAGAATGCCCAATAACTCACTACTTAAGAATATTGTAATGTCTATTATTAAAAATCACGAAACTTATTTTACCGAAAGTAATTAATGCGATTTGTTAGTTTTCCGATTTTCATACGTTCGAAAAGTCAAATGCTCTAACTAAGGGTTCTCGGTCCGAAACACGACATTCCGATTTTCAATACTTCGAATAAACTAAAAGTCAACATGTTTGTTCTACAGAATTTAGTGACAGAAAGAAATCGCTGCAGAACCAACTTCACGCAGTCTGGTCTGGGTATCTGGAATGGGTAGAAGTGGGTTAGGTTAGGTTAGAACTGTGACCACAACAGAGCGCGAGCTGAGCGAAGCGAGCGTGCCGCGGCAGCGGCCGGAGAAGCGCCGGAATTGATCAGTATTATATAAAAAATGGTTTTTTTTTTCTTTTTTTTTTTTTTTTTTTTGTGTGTCGCCGTGCGCCGAGCCATCGACATCTCCTGATGATGCCCCGGGTTGGGGGCGAAACACGTATCGAGGTTTTTTATTGTTTTTTATACTATTTATTGCACGATAACACAACTCTCATATTTATTCTATTTTCAAAATTATTTCTCTATTCTTTCGGCCTAAGTGGGTTTGGAGGGCGGACTTGTGCATTTGCATGTGGTGGAATATTGCAAAGTAGTTAGATTTATTTAATTTACAGTATTTTTATTCAAAACTAAACAATTATATTCGATCTATTGAAGCTCGGTATTTTGAGAGTAGTAATTATATACGTTAGGAATATTGAAATTTAGGAATTTTAAAAATAGGTATAATGATCAATCGGAGTTGTTATATTCAGAATTTTTAACCAGTCGGAATTATGAAAATCAGTATTTTGAAATTCGTATATGTGACTGACGGAATAAAGTTATTCGTATTTATGTAGTGTACCAAACTGTAGGTATCACATTATAATAAAATTTATTGCTTTTTAGTAGGTAGGTATGTTGAAGTCGTTAAATTAAGTATTATTTAAAGAAGGATCTTAAAATTTCCAATCAACCAATAAAATAATTTGCTGATCAACACCTGTATACTATTGTAATATTCATCAAGGTTTCAGTTTAGTTTCATTATAATAGGTGCTTGGGTAAAACCCGAAGGAGTTCCAACTCAAGAATTACTCTACATTTACGTTTTAAAATGCCACCGTCACTTACCACAAGCTCCAGTCTATTTAGTATCGTCTAGCTCCTTCTAAACTTAAACTCGTACCTAACGTATTTTAAAAGCTTTTCTACCGTAATTTAACTTATTTCATCCGGATGGTAATAATATGTGCATAATATTATAGAGCACATACTGTGTTATGTTTGAGTTGGTGGTTGGTTAGGTGGCCAGTAAATACCAGATAAAACCGCATTCAGTATTTTTAACTTTACCCAGGTCATCACTTTTTGGTATCTTTCTACAGATGCGGGCGAGGTTAAAACTATTTTACGAAGTTTAATGCTCAAATAAGTATTTAGTGATCAAAGTTTGCAGAAATCTAAAACTAAATGGTCCTATAGGTAAGAATCTAGTTCCATCATTTAACCATTTAGTCTGTGTTTAGACACAGACCTAGCATAGACTGATTATGCGTATCTATATATAATCTTTTAAACCAACGTCTGAATGATTTTCACGTTGAAACAGGTTAAGGCCGGGTTTCCACTGACGCGGAGCGGGTCGGAGAGGAGCTTAGCGGTGCAAATGCTTGGGAACAATATAAATTAAGTTATCTTAATCTTAACATAGTATAAAACAAACTTAGATCTTTAAATCTACGCAACGGGTTTTGATGCAGTTTTTGCAAATGGATCTCGAGTCGAGAATCTGGAGTGGTTCTCGAAAAAGATTTTAGTATTATGATTTTACCCAACTCCCGTCAAACGCGACGTCTCTAAATTACACAATGGTAATTACCATGTAATTACTATATGGAAATGGGGAATGTCCCCCTTAGCTTTCGAGAACTGCTTATGCTCCAATGATGGTTGACCCCTCTATGGATAGTCCTCGATCTGGAGGCAAGCGAAAAAATCGAAAATTTGACCTAGCCCTAAGGGGTCAAAAGTTATAGGCCAAAACCTATGGCGCATGTATTTTTGGTAGCTAATATAATAATATAATAAAGAGTTATTTCGGGGGATGGAAACGGCCATACTCGTATGTTTCAACGAGAGTCTAAAATGGAATCAAAATACTAATCGTCCAGTTAAACACAGGTGTATTATAATGTCATCGATTACCGCAATTTGTTGCTTCTTACAACATACTCGTATATTATTATCGCGTGTTGGATACGCAGATGAAAGTAGTTCAATTATTGTTCACAAACAAGTTAGTGCTGTTACACCCACCGCAACTTATTATTACTGATACTGTCTTCAGTTAAAGCTTTGTTTCCAACTAATCTGGATATGGCTGTGAGCAGAGCATATGTTTATTATACTTAATAGGTACGATGAGAGTGCTGGCCGCCAATTTGTTGGAGTAATGCCGGTAGTGTTCTTAGCGCTTATTTCTATGCCGTGATGAGAGTTACATGTTTTATTAATACCTGATGCTGCTATTTACTCGTTTATTTATACTAAATACCTTCTCAGTAAGGGTAATGACTGAGTTCCTTCACCTCGGTATCCTCTTATTACTGAGAAACAGCGCAATATTACTAGCAGAGATCTCAATGGTTCGCATCACTGAGCCATCTACAATTACTTGGAATCACCTTTTTCCCACTGATATTTCAATCCACGGTCTTATTAAATTCTTGTTGTGTCTCACTCGTATCTTCAGCTCTTTAGAAAATTAGAATGTTATACTACTTTAACCATGTAAATACGTCACATGGTCAGCGTTTAGGTTATACACTACCTAACCTAGTTGTTGCGGGCTGTATAGAGATACCACAATCGGATTAACTTGTTTATTGATTCATGAATAATGATTAATGAATACTGAATAATCATTACATTCTTAATGCTACCGCTTATATACTATTATTTACAAGTATTTAAAGAGTGGGGAATCGTCAGTCTTTGCTTTATCTCTGACTGACGATTTCTATGTTATGGCAGCAAACGTGATTCTTAATAATTACAATATTATTTATACAATTTAATTTCCTGATAGAAATCACGTCCCATGAATATATGCCTATGCCATAATACTCCCCCCTTAAATGAATTTTTACTAAAATTATTGTGCTGAAATGTATGCTGTGCTGCGGAGTGTGCGGTGCTTGTTCTTGAACTTAGCCGTAGAACATTTTGCTGACGTTTGTTATGCTGCGTAGTGTTTTCGAATTTGCTGAGTTGCACATACTTCTGTCTGCGTTTGAAGGTGGTCGCGTAGCGTTTGTTTTCTTTTGTTTGTTTATATTCTGATGTGGTTTATATTGAAACGGACGGTGGGGCGTGATATTCGTCCTGAACGTGTCATCTTCGTGTTTTGCATCTTTTCTGCTGAATTATCGATGGATTGATATTCGTGTTTTTCTCGTCTTCGTTTATTATGAATGCTGGTTTCAATCTGTCTATTGACACGTTCGTTTCTCTACCATTTCGCTTGATTGTGAAAACCTTTGATGACTAGGAAAGGTCCGTCATACGATGGCGTTAGTGATGGACGTAGCTTATCGCAGCGTAGGAACACGTGTGTACAGTCGGCTAATCGTGGATGGACGAATGTTTGTTTTTGAGCTCTGCCTTTGTGGTATTGACGTCATGTGTGCGATGTTCTCTTTAATTTTCTCTACGAGTTCCGAATACGTAGTGCTTTTAGAACTGTCGCCAAAATATGCTGCTGGTAATTTTATTGTTGTTCTGTAGACCAGTTCGGCTGCTGAGTATCCAGTGTCTTGGCGAATACTGGTACGCAGCCCGAATAATACCGATGGTAAATCTTGTGTCCAATTTACGGTATTTCCTCTTGCCATCAAAGCTGCTTTCATTGTTCTGTGCAGTCTTTCTACTTTGGAGTTTGCCTGAGGGTGATATCAAATCAAATCAAATCAAATCAAATACTCTTTATTGTACACAAAAACATAACAAATATATACACATATTTTTAAAAAGAATGTACAACAGGCGGCCTTATTGCTAAAGAGCAATTACTTCCAGACAACCTCAGGATGGAAAGAAAATTGTTGAAATTGATAGGGGTTGTGCACAATGTAATATAAATATTATACATAAAAATAAAAGGTTTTACAAAGAGAGTAGATGGTTGTGAAGTTCAAGAGATAGATAAGAAGATAAAATATTAGTGACGAAAATGCCTGTTTTAAATATTAAAGGATACTTTAATATATATATAGATAGAATAGAAGATATAGATAGCGTTAGCGAGTTTCTAGTTAACGAAAGTGAGATAGTAATCCTTTACCATATTTTTAAAAGATACTATTGTTTGAGCGCGTCTGATATGTAGCGGCAGGGCATTCCATAGACGAATTGCTTGAATAGTGAAGCACTTGTCAGAGAAACTAGTGGAATGCACCGGCATTTCCAATATTAAATTTTCTGATGACCTCAGAGATCTAGAATGTGTGTCATGGAGGAACTTGAATCGTTCTTTAAGATATCGGGGGGTACAAGGATTGAACAGTATATTGTATAATAGAGATAGGATATGAGTATTCCGGCGAAGGCGAATTGGGAGCCACTTGAGCATCTTGCGGAATTCGGATACATGGTCATATTTGCGTAGACCAAATATGAATCTAATACAAACGTTTTGGAGTCGCTCAAGCTTATCAAGTTGCTCCTCTGTAAGATCAAGATAGCTGACATCAGCGTAATCAAGGATTGGGAGTAATAACGATTGTGCCAGCGCAGTTTTAGTGGAAATCGGAAGCAGCATTCGCAGTCTACGCAGGGATCCCGTAGATGCAAATACTTTGCGTCTAACCTCTTGTAGCTGATAATCCCAGGACAATGTATTATCAATATGGACACCCAAGTTCTTAACAGTGTCGCTTATTTCGACAGGGGTACCATTAAAAGTAATTTGGGGCAACTGCGTAATATCAAGGCGTGACATAAACCAAGAGCTGCCAGTAATAATTGCCTGGGATTTGGATGGATTAACCTTAAGACCGTGATTGTTGCTCCATTCACAAATGCGCTCCAGGTCCAGATTAATGGTATTGATTGCATTATGTAGCTGATCCAAGGGAGCCTGCGTATATATCTGAAGATCATCTGCATAAAGGTGGTAGGATGAAGTAATATGTTTAGAGATAGTATTAATAAAAATAGAGAATAATAGTGGAGATAAAACGCCGCCCTGTGGTACACCGACTGCGACATCACACCAAGAAGAAGACAATTCCTCCAGACGCGTACGTTGACGGCGACCAGACAGGTAACTACGAAACCAGCCAATTCCCGTTGGAGATATGTTAATAGAGCTGAGTATACCAAGCAAGATATCGGGATCTACGGTATTGAAGGCGTTACTAAAATCTAACAAGCACAAGACCGTGAGATTTCCCTCCTCCATGCCTAATCTGATATCATCCGTGACGTTGATTAAAGCCGTAACAGTACTGTGGCCAGGACGGAAACCGGACTGGAAGGGATTGAGAAGAGAGTTCGTGTTAAGGAATTTGGTGAGCTGAGAGTGAACAAGGCGCTCTAACACTTTTGAAAGGAAAGGTAAGATAGATATAGGACGGAAATGAGTGTTAGATGAAGGATTGCGTGTCTTAGGTAAAGGAATGATTTCAGCCTCCTTCCAAGCAGTAGGGAACTGACTATTAGCTATAGAAAAGTTCAGAATATGGGTTATGATAGGAAGGGTTTGGTTGAGAATAGGTAAGATCATGTTACGGCTTATACAGTCAATTCCAACTGCATTCGATGTTATAGACAGTATGCTCTTCTTAACATCACAATCGGTGAATTGTTCGAAGACGAAAGCTGAGTGCTGTGGAGTTGGAAGTGATGAAAGATTGTTCAGTGTTGCTACTTTAGTCGTCCCTGCTAAATTAGACGAAGAAGAAAAATGCAAATTAAGTGCTTCAAGATCCAAGGAATAGGGATGATTGTGTTGTTTAGACTTCCCAACTCCAATTGTTTTGAGAAATTTCCAGACCTTAGATGGATCTGCATTTTCAACCGAGGCGTGAATATATCGGCGTTGTGCATTCCTACACACCTTGTTGCAGTGATTTCGTATAGATACATATTTTTCCAAATTGTTAGGTGTTGGCCGACACTTGTATTTATGTCTCGCAGCTGCTTTCTTTGCCATCGTATCCTTGATGGAATCAGTTATCCATGGGGCAGGATGATGTTTAACTTTAATCTGCCGTACAGGTGCGTGTGTATCTAAAAGTTCTATTAATTTTGATGAAAAAATATTAACCTTCTTGTCAACCGTGTCTGAGAGAAATAGAGGACCCCAGTTGATTTTATCAGCATCCTCACAAAGATTATCTAAATCCATTCCACCAAAATTGCGCTGCCACAAAATACGCGGTCGTGCCTTAGGGGGGCGGAGTTTGTAGGAGAGGAACAGTAGGTCATGATAGGAAAAGGCATCTGCGCTGCATTGACCATGCCTGTCGACATGTTGTAAAGATGATACTAGTATAAGGTCGATAAGAGATGGATTGCGGCCAGGAACGTGGTGAGTGGAGTTTAAAGGAAGAATGGAAAGGTTGTGGGATAAAGAAGCGTGACGGAATGAGGAGGTGCGGGAATCGTTTTTTAATTGACACGTGTTAAAATCTCCCATTATGATTACGTGACTGTAAGAGGGTGACCACTTTTCCAGGAGGTGTTCAAAAGAGGCAAAAAAAATTATATTTGACGACGGACAGTAGTAGACTCCGAGTAAAAATTTCGAGTGGTATAGCTCCACCTCTAAAAATAGGTGCTCCCCAGCGTTCGAGAGTGGCGGTTGTGCTGAAGTATCTAGAATTTTGTAAGGAATATAACTACGCAGATAAACAGCAACACCGCCTCCCTTTCCGTCGCCACCGCGATCATTTCTAATCAACTCGAAACCAGGAAGATGGAAAGACACTGACGAATGAAAAGGCCTAAACCAGGACTCCGAAACTAGAATAGCGTGGATATTCTTACAGTCAAAGCTAGTCAGCATATCAGAGTGATGGGCGGGAATACTTTGAGCATTAAAATGGACTACATTAAAGTTCTTAGGGACATCAGAAAACTGGGTTTTTAACGTATCACCGAGTGATGGTACAGATAGAATACTAGTATAACTACCGCTTAAGCTAGACGCAGAATAGAAGCTTTCGCTATCACTCTCATTTTCAGATTCCGACATAATACAAAATTATGTCGAATGTGTTAATATAAAAAGTAATGTATATAATAATATTAAAAGAAAGAAAAATAAAATAAATGTAATAAATATACTATTACACTCTATTACTTTACAATCCACCCGCCAGTTGAGCGTCAGAAATCACAAAACGCCCCTCCACACTATGGCTTCAAGCAAATAATAAAGTACATGGCTTTAGTAGGTATATAGTTAGATGACGGGCCAGGTCAATTTACCACAAAAACAAAATAATAATTAAAATAAATTAAGCCATCGAGCAATTATGAGCAAAACGAAAAAATAAAATATAAATTAAATAATTAAAATATGTTTTGTACTTTGCACTAACGAAACGCAAATAGTAAGTCTGTAGTCAGCCTAAAGTTATAGAAATTACATTGACATTGACAGGTGACAGTTGACTGACAGCGGACAGACAATACAAAGCAAAGTCGCTCGTGGTTATTACATGTATGTAAACAAAGTTTGAAATTGAAGTATAAAATAATAGGTACCTAGTTAATTAAATACCTACTTTTGTAATCATTACACCAATAGTGGGTGGAAACAAAACACAACACAATATGTATAGTTACAGTAAAAGTGAAAGTAGATACATATTACGAATGTACATCAGACGGACACTACCGAACCTACTACCATTCATTATGGATGCTATAACCCATGTAAACTATTTATTCTTGCCTGCCCCAGCACGCTTAGACCTGGTGTGAACGTTTTTCGGGACCTCCTGTATGTCACTCGCAACCTCCTGTATGTCACTCGTCACCTTAATTTTTTTAAGTTCGTTGAGAGAAGACACACGATGACGCTTGCCATTGGAGTCTATAACAAACACATAACCGTCCCGTGTAAAGCACTCACCGACCCCGAACCTCTCGCGCGCAGCCATGAATGTCTCGTGGCGTCCTTTAGTAAGGAACTCGGAGAGTGTAACACCAGAGCCCTTTAGTGCCACCTTAGAGAACCACACCTTATCCTTGACAGCTGCATCGTGAAACTTCACGAGGATTGGTCTCACTTTGCCTGATGGACAGCCTAAACGGTGGCATCTTTTTATATCTGGAATGTTGAAACTGTGAATATTGAGGCGCTCTGTAATTATACCTGCAACAACCTTAGGTGTCTCTTCAGTCTCTACCTCTGCCACACCATGGAATAAAAGAATTTTGCGGCGTGAACGCATTTCAATGGCGTCCATCTGTTGCCCTAGTCTCTCCACCTGGCACTGCAGCAGATTGAGAGCCTGCAGCATGGCGTTCTTGAAAATACACGAAACATGGCTTCCAGACCAGCCAAGGAGGGTTGCATGTTTTGATAGCTTTGATGAGTCATAATGTATTGTTCAGTTCTGTGTGTATTTATGGGAAAACGCTCACACTGGTAAGTGGTATATTATTATGTCTTGATGTAGTGCATTAAACGAGTTTAATCACCAGAATTTAATTTTAATTCTTAAAAGTTTCGAAAACACAACAACCCCCTAACCACTTTTTTTTTTTTTTTTTTTTTTTTTGTCCTTGATCCGTTGTGATATAATTGGGACATCCGAAACGTGTGATCCAGCCTTCGTATAGGGTTTTCGCTATTGTTTCGGCTGTGATGTCCGAGATTGGAAATGCTTCTGGCCACGACGTACAACGGTCGATCATAGTTACGATGTACCTTTTGTTTTGTGATGTCGATAGGGGACCCACAATATCTATGTGAATGTGGCTAAATCGTTCTGCTGGCATGAATTTTTCCAGGGGTGATACTCTGTGTGACGATGAACCTTTGATTGCTGGCACTGTAGACATGTTTTACACATTTCGTATATGTCTTTGTGCATGTTTGTCCAGACGTATTGTGATGTTATTAGCTTTTTCGTTGTATTTTTCCCCGGGTGACTCATATTGTGAAAACTATCAAAAATTGTTTTTCTGAACTGGTATGGTAGGTATGGCCTTGTTGTACCGGTAGATATATCACAATAAATTTTGACATTACTGTTTTGTACTGGTACCAGTGCCATTGTTAGTGACCTGTTTTGTTTCAGTTTTGCTAATTCCGGGTCACTGTCTTGATTTTTTCTTACTTCCTGCCAGTTGAGGATTTGAGGGAGATATATAGTTTCAATTACTCGTGATAGTGCATCGGCCACCACGTTATCGCTGCCTGTGATGTGCCTTATGTCTGTGGTAAATTGTGCAATATATTCTAGGTATCTTATTCTTCTAGGGGACTCATCCACTGATGCCTTCTTGTCGAATGCGTGTGTCAGTGGTTTGTGGTCCGTGTATATAGTAAAATTACGAACTTCTATTAATCTTCTAAAATGCTTTGTAGCCATGTATATGCCGAGTAGCTCGCGATCGTACGTGGAGTATTTTGTTTGTGCTTCACTTAACCCTTTGGAGAAGAACGATACGGGCTTCCATTTGCCTTTGACCTGTTGTTGAAGGACTGCGCCAACACATTTCAAACTAGCATCCGTCATGATGGCTAGTGGTGCGTCCGTTTCCCGGAACGCTAGGGTCGTGACGTCTTTTATGTCCCGTTTACAGGCTTCGAATGTTTGGTTAGCTTCCGTATTCCATTCGATTGGAGTGTTGTCGTTCTTTTTGGAGTTTTTGAGGTTATTGTTGAGCGGAGCTTGGTGTCTTGCAGAGTGAGGAATGTTATTTCTGTAGAAGTTAATCATTCCCAAAAATCGACGTAGCTCCTTTATTACCTTTGGTTTAGGGTATTCGTTGATTGCTTGAATTTTTCCTGACGTCGGAGTCATTCCTTGGCTCGTTATATGATAACCTAGGAAATCTAGTTCTGTCTTTACGAATTCGCACTTGTTTGCGTTGATTGATATCCCGTTCTTGTGTAACCGGGCGAATACTTCCTCTAGATGCGCGTAATGTTCTTCGATACTATGGCTGGCGATTAGTATATCGTCGACAAAGACGTATATATAGTCCAGATCTCGGAATAGGGAGTCCATGAACCTTTGAAATGTTTGGCTGGAATTTCGGAGTATATAGGGCATTTTTTTCCAGTGGAACATCCCATAGGGGTAATAATGGCGGTCTTTTCCGGTTCCGCCACCTCTATTTGGTTAAATGCCTTTTCTATGTCCATTTTACTGAATATTGTTTTTCCACTTGCGACGTATGTAAAGTCTAATAGTCGCGGTAATGGGTATCTGTCGGGGACCGTTATTTTGTTTAACGCGCGGTAATCCCCGCACGGTCTCCACTCTCCATTCTTCTTCTTTACCATGTGTAGAGGAGATGCCCACGGACTATTTGATGGCTCGCATATTCCAAGGTTTATTAGCTCTTGAAACTCCTTTTTTGCTGCTTTATATTTGTCGGGCGGTAATGGGCGCGCACGTGCGTATACAGGAGGACCTTTTGTTATGATGTGATGCTGTATTCCATGTTCTAGACGTTTCTTAAACGAAGTTATTCTGGTAATACTTTCGTATTTTTCTAACAGGTGCTTTATGCGTCCTGGTAAGTTTGCATCGATTGATCTCACGGAAGGTAATTTTGATCTGGTGCTTTTGGCGGGTGTCGATAATTTCGTTTCCTCATCGATCAACCTCTTTCCGTGCAGATCCACTAGTATTTGTGGTGCTCTAAGAAATCCGCTCCTATTATTGGCATTTTAACATCTGCTATTATGAATATCCACGTTAATGGTCTGCGAAGACCGAGGTCTAATGTTAAGGTGTGTTCACCGTAAGTTGTAATTTCAGACCCATTTGCGGCATATAATTTGTACTTGCTTGCGGGTTTCTTGATCTGTGCGCTTTGTAAAACCGATATGTTTGCCCCTGTGTCTATTAAAAATCTATAACCACTGTTAGAGTCGGTAATAGTCAGACGGTTTGATGGGTATATAGCACAGAGTCCCGCTCATTCTGCGCTAATTTTAGTTTCCCGATTTTTGGTTGGGTTCATTTTTCCATGCGCACGGCTGTTCGCATTTATACGCTTTTGTTTTGAATCGGGCGTGGTAATAACATAGCCTAGTTCGTGACCGTGATCGTGGGCGCGGCCTTGCGCGGAATGTGCTGCGTTGCAAAGGTCGGCGATTATTCATACGTAGCTCGTTTATTTCAATACGCATCGCTGCTATTTGTGACGTGAGCGTTGTTATCAAGCTTACGTTCGCAGATTCTTGTAACGAGTGGTTTGTTGTGTATCGCATATTTTCGTATATTCTATCTGCCATCTCGCATAATTTCGCCAATTCTATTTCGATTGTCAGCCTCTTGAAATTCCAGCTGGTGGGACCCGCTTGTGGGAAGCCAACTGGAATGTGCTATCCGCGAATGTAGTGGTAGTTGGTGATCAGTTGAGACCGGCAGGCAAGATACCAGGACCGTCGCTCAACTAGGATCACGTCGGGGTCACCAATGTTGCGGGCTGTATAGAGATACCACAATCGGATTAACTTGTTTATTGATTCATGAATAATGAATAATGAATACTGAATAATCATTACATTCTTAATGCTACCGCTTATATACTATTATTTACAAGTATTTAAAGAGTGGGGAATCGTCAGTCTTTGCTTTATCTCTGACTGACGATTTCTATGTTATGGCAGCAAACGTGATTCTTAATAATTACAATATTATTTATACAATTTAATTTCCTGATAGAAATCACGTCCCATGAATATATGCCTATGCCATACTAGTCACTTTATCTCAAAACGATATTACTTATGTATCTTTTCCAAAAAAAGGTTCATATTCTCTGTTGAGTTTGAATCCTGACGTATAATTTTCAAACTCTGCCTAACCTCTCTTTGCATTATTTACATTCTATGAAAACAAAACCCGCAAATTTGGGGAGTTTAATAAAGTAGATTCATGTTTTTAGAAAGTTTATTTAGAAAATATAACGTATATGCGGAACATTGTATGACCGCAAACAAATATGGGTCAATTAACTTTACAAATATACGTTGTTCAAAATGTTAAAACAGTAGTCACCGTTTTTAGGCAAATAGGTTTCCTATAACTAAGAGACCACTGTCCATCGGTTTGTCATGACTTCATGAGGCTTGTATCTCATGAACGTGATAGCGATAAAGTTAATTTTTTTACAAAATAACGTATCTTTATTGCCGTTATAACAACAAAAATAGTCAAAATAGGAGAAAACAAATATTTAAGTGAAGTTACTTAAGTCCGTGTACATACTTAAGTTCGTGCAAAAAACCCTCCGTGTCATTGCTGACAGGAAGAGTTCTCAAGATACCGACTGCGTGATCACGTTGAATGGCTTTATTCATTCTCTGAACCACAGAATAGCCAGCCGTCTCGTCTGGTCCTGAGAAGTAACACTCAGACTTACTAAATAGGCGGCAAGCGCTTCATGACCCTAATGTCTCACGTATTTAAGCCGTTTGGGGTTGTAAATATTATTATTTGCGTGTTTTGAGTTGGCACCCGTCTGATGAAGTAATACAATATTTATAGTATCATAAGTAGATACTTCGTAATGAGTAAGTTGAACTTGAAATTTTGCGGTTCCCGTCCTCGAGGGATTAATTTCTTCTTATTTTGTGAATATAATTCACAATTAAAACGAAGTAATTTACTCCGTTTTGTTTTACGTTGAGCTGAAATTTTAGTTATTTCATTACAAAGTTGGTAACTTTATATACAAGGTGTGTTGTAAATAATGAATAACCCGTTAATTGGGGGCAGCCCTGGGGCTTGGTCAAAAGAAAATCATAGTTTCATGCTGAGCTTGTCCAAAATAATGAACAGTTTTAAATTTATTTTTGAGGTTTTGCTACTTTGCTTATTATTTTTTTATGGTAAGCTGCACCTGTCATCAACTCAGCTCTATCTGACGCCCACTGTTGGGCATAGACTTCCCCAAAAAGGGGGGAATCCAGCCTACATACACCACGCTGGCCAGACGGGTAAGTTGGTGAGCCGCAGACTCACATTTTGAATGTATCATAATATCTTTAATCCTAAGCGTTCATATTCACATGTAGATTACAACAATGATCATTATGTCGAGATTTCCTTCTCTAAACATAAAATGTTTTTTTTACAAATTAGAAGTTGCATCTGTACTATATAGTATTCTTTTATTCGTGGCAGTACCTTCTGTGTGTCCTTGACTCGTTCCTACCACTATAAATGGGTTAAGTAAGAGAAACAACTTATTTCTTCACTAAGTAGCAAGTGCACGACGCGGAAGGTGTGCGTGCAGTTGGCACTATCAGCTAATCTGCATTTGCACGAACTATTTCCGCGCAGACAGCTCACTCCCTACTAAACCATTACGTTGGCCTGTAGAAAATATTGTTTTTTTGTAACACCCTTAAGCTTTTCATACCTCAAGCCCTGGATACACGAACATTTTGTCCAGCAAGGTAACGCGTAGCGGTCAATATACGTGACGCTGCAATGTTGCATAGTGTCCCGCAACATTATAGGTGACGCGGAGCATGTTCATAATTCCGAGAGCAAGCGCTTATAATAAGTATCGCGCCATTTGTACTTACACATTTGTACTTCTTTACACCGGACCAGAGGTGTCTGCTGTACAAGACGCAGATTAGACCCTACGTCGAATACTGCTCTCACCGCTGGGACGGCTCCGCGAAGTATCTGCTGGACGCTTTCGACGCTATGCAGCGACGGGCTATCCGTATTATAGGTTGTCCGGAGGTAACGGGAAGCCTTGAGCCGCTAGCTCAGCGCCGAACAATAGCTTCCTTGGCCGCATTCTACTGTATTTACCACGGCGAGTGCTCTGAAGAGCTCTTCAATCTGATCCCACCCTCTTCCTTCCAATCCCGAACAACGCGTGCCGGGCAGAGATGCCACTCCCACACAGTGGATAGAATGTTCGCGAGAACCGAGTGTTTTAAACGTTCGTTTTTCTGCCGAACGATAGTGGCCTGGAACGCCCTGCCTGTGCACGTGTTTCCTCCCACATATAATCCTGGGTTCTTTAAGCGGAGCGTGAAGAGGCACATCAGTAGGTTGTCAAGTTGAGTGCCACTCTCTATAGTATTGTGTGCTGTGAGAGTGGCCCACAATCGCTAGACGTCGTCACGACTTACCACCAGGCGGGCGGCGTCAATTTGGCGAAACAAATATAAAAAAAAAAACTACAAAATATTCCGCGACACTAATCCGTAAGTACCTAGTTGAATTGCCCCAGTTGTTGAGGAACATGTTCCGCAACATGTTGCCCCATTTGTCCCCTAGTGTAACCTAGGCTTTAACATTGTCATTGCGCAAGCATGAAAGTCAAAGGAAAGTCACGACTTTCCGGGAACAGATGAGGATTAGTTTCAAGCAGAGACGTGGTATCCAGCCCGCTTCGCTGAACATTTCAAGACAGAAAGAAAATGTCTTTATTATGTATCAGAGGATAATAAAAACGTTTTCTTTGAATTTGAAGGTAATTCCACAGTCACTAGTGTACCAACACAATCTTTGCAATCGTGATGAGAGATCGCGAACGACCCAAACGAGACGGACTCTCGGTGAAATCACGTGACATCAGATGAACACGCTTAGCATTTGTATGGCAAGCAGTTTGCCAACAAATCTCTAACAAACTATTCGTAAAGTCGATACACTGAACAATTGTGCAACCTTTCCTTCGACCTAAAACCTTACTGATACTGTTTCAACAAAGTCTTATTTTATGAGCGTCCTATTTTATTGTGATGAGGCGTTTATTTACATTTGGGTGTATAAAAGACGTATGATTCTGAACTGTGTGACGATAACAATATAAAATAGTACTACTACAAAGTTCATATATTATTTTTCGAAGTTGCTGTTTGGCATTGGGTTGTAAATAAAACGGAGATGAGGAAAACATGAGAATATATAAACAGATAATATATAGTCTTGCGTATAAAAGTCAGAGAAAATATTTTTACGATCTGCAAATATGAGTTTCGGAGTTTGGGTATTTTCTATGAGCATAATAATATTGTGCATGTTTTAACTATCCCAGTTATCATCTTTGAAAAAAAATTAAAAAATACTACATGTCACGTTTTCTTATTTCTGTTTTTTTGATGTATGGTTGGACAAAATGACGAGTGACGACGCCCGCCCGATAGAAAGCCGTAGCAACACCCAACGATTCAGCTCTAGCAAGGCGGCACGAACTGCTATTTTTAAATCACGTAGACGTTCCGCAATGGCAAATAGACAGCTACTATTTATAAACTTAAAACAAACGGGTTTTTTACGCGATTATTGAGATATATACATACCTCTTTATTACCCGACGTTTCGACCCTGTTAAAAAGAGTATGTAGACAGATACTGTTAGTCATTTTATCTAAGTAGATCAAATTTATACGTAAAGCAACAGTACACACTAATATGCCGCACAAGTTAGAACATAGGTGCCCGGGCGCTGCGACCGATGCAGGCAGCTGCATAATGAGTGTTAACGAGAACCATTGTGACACTGTTCACTCAGCGGACACTCTAGTCCTCACCCCGTTTACAATAGGCAGAACTTTATTAAGGAATCATCAAATGAATTGATTGTATATTGTTGGGAAACCAACATGTAATTTACCAACGGTATGGTCAAATTGACCTTTAGCCATATCGGTGTTAGTACATAAGAACGTATGTGGTGGCAACACTGCAGAAATATGTATCCGTTCTCTCTTCTCTCGTGTACGTGGTTCAATATAGACGTGTGAAAGTTGTACGCTGTTGTTTCACTGGATCTGCCCCTATATATTGTACAACATGGTGCAGTCCACCACTGCTCCATCTGGGCACGACTATTAGGAGAAGGCTATGTTTCCTCCCTAAAGTCAAATTTTTCCTATATGGTCCTTCGACAGTGAGTGCGCCGTGTACAGCTTCGACATCACGCGTCCGGAAGTACGTACAGAAGTCGAGCAATCGTGTTCGCATCTATCAAGAATAGTGTGTGCATAAAAGTGTATCGTCAATAAAAGTCATAGTATTCGTGGTTTTTGCAAAATACAAGTACCTATACCTAAAAGTGTTATACGTGTTATCGTGTTCGAGTTGAGTTTCCGTTTCCGGCGCCGAAGGCGTCGCGACAAGCAGAGCAACCTGATTCGCAAATTCAAATTTTGCGCGCCTACAGAAGTGTCAAGTAGAGAACCAATTAGGAGCAACACTTCTGTCAAAGACGCGTTCCCTTGCTCACTATTGGTCGGATAGTGTTTCCCCAAGCTACTACTGCATCAACCGTGGCGCTGCTGCCAATGCCAGCGTCTCTGATTGGACGCCCAAGTTGCTGCAAATGGCTGCGACTGCGACTACGCCATTACTTACCTACGTCGCGTCGGTGAAGAAAGATACTTACTCCATCTTACTTTCATAATTGTTTGTTTTTCGTTTGAACTTTGA
This sequence comes from Nudaria mundana, assembly GCA_963556515.1. NCBI lineage: Eukaryota > Metazoa > Arthropoda > Insecta > Lepidoptera > Erebidae > Nudaria > Nudaria mundana. The sequence goes on from OY748291.1 coordinate 23,923,865, forward strand.
ACAATTTCGTAAAATAATTGCGCTTTGGGACTTTAGTGTGCTTAAACCTGTTTATTTCTGTAAACTATCTATAATTATTTGTGTAAAGTGTAACTGGCAAGATGACTGAGGAGGTTAATACAGTCAACAAGACTGAACTCGACAGGGCTTTGCTAAGGAAAAGGTCTGCGTTGAAGGGCACAATTACAAAACATATTAACTACTTTGCTGATAGCAATAGTGTCGATACTAGCCGCGAATCTTTGTTAGTTAAAGAAGAACGCCTAAGGGCCACTTTCGAAAAGTTCGATGCCATTAATTTAGAAATTTGCGCGTCCGATCCTAGTGCCGTCGACATTGAAGTCGAGGCCAAGGTCATGGACACACTTGTTGTCATAAAGAAATTGCTTTCCAAAGAAGTGTTATGCCCGCCAACTAAGTCCCAGACCTCTGTGAAACAGTGTAAACTACCACAAATTTCTGTTCCAAATTTCCAAGGTCAGTATTCTCAATATAAATCATTTATTAGTCTTTTCGATGCTCTCATCGACAAGAACCCTGGCTTGGAAAGTGTTCAAAAGTTATTTTATCTGCGTAGTTTTTTACAGTGTGAACCTTTAGAGCTTATTAAAAATTTACCTTTGGTGTCTGAAAGCTACTTAGAAGCAAAAACTATCATTGACGAACGATACAATAACTCCTATAAAATCACCAATGATCATGTATCTATTTTGTTGGATATGCCTCCCATACACAAGTCAACTGCTGTCAATATTCGTCAGTTTCTTTCTACTGTCAAACAGCAGCTGGCAGCTTTAAAAAACTTAGGGCACGATATAGGTGCATGGGATCCACTTGTTGTATGCATTCTGACTAGGAAACTTGATGTGATATGTAATAGGGAATTTCAGTTATCTAGGGATCAAAAACCAACCATTAATTGTCTGTTGGAATTCTTAGATAAAAGAGCACTTGCACTTGAGAATGCGGAGCGACAACAGCCTTCAATATGTGCTAAGGCTTCAAATATGGCCAACATAAGGACAACTCGGTCGCCTGCTGGCTGCTTCCTATGTAAGTCATCTCACAAATTATTTAACTGTCCACAATTTAAAGCTAAGTCAGCTAGTGAGCGAATCAAATATGTCACGGACAATAAACTTTGCCAGATATGCCTCAACGGTCACAGCAAAAAATGTAGATTTTTCTTCAAATGTGACCATTGCAAACAAGGGCATAACACCTTGCTGCATCAGGATGACAACCAATCACCAATTTCATTGTTTTTGAAATCCAACTCTGAGCAGGTACTTCTTCCCACCGCCAGGGTCAAGATTGTGGCAAGCAACGGCACAGTGTACCACGTCAAGGCTCTCCTTGACAGTGGGTCACAGACTTCATTCATCACTAGTGAACTTGTGGACCTATTAAAAGTAAAAACCAAGCATATACAAGCTCCGGTGATAGGTATTGGTAACACAACTAAACATATAAGAGAAAGTGTCAATATTCAGTTACATTCTTTGACAAATGAGTTTCAGATTAACGTCACTTGTTACAAGTTAGACAAAATTACTTCTAAGTTACCGCAAATTAAAATTAACTTGGAAAATCTAAATTTACCATTAGATATCCCACTTGCAGATAAGGACTTTAACACACCAAGTGTTATCCATATCTTACTGGGTGCCGACATATTCTTTCAGGTGCTGCTGCCTTCTGAGCAACATCACGAGCAGGGTTCGACGCAGCGTGCTGCTTCGACCACAGCTGCCCCAGTACTTCGCACTCAATTTGGTTATGTGGTAGCGGGATCTGTGCCTATGGCCTTGCATGCATATCCGGTAACCTCTTTATTTTGTAACAAATGTGACGATTCTTTAAACAACACTCTCACTCAATTTTGGAAAACTGAAAGTATTCCTGATTTCTTATGGAAAGGGTGCCAGAACATGAAGCTTGTGAAGATTTTTTTTGTAACACAGTTAGTTTAGACACTAAAAATAATAAGTTTCAAGTTGCCTTACCTCTTAAGTTGCCTTTGGAGTCAATTAATCAAACACTTGGTCATTCATATAATTTAGCTCTAAATAGATTTCATAATTTAGAGGTTAGATTTCAAAAAGATTCACTACTTTATAAACTTTATGGTGAATTCATTCATGACTACATTCAACAGGGCCATGCTACAGTCATCAATATCAGCCAATATAATTTAAATGCTGAACCGGTATATTTTCTACCCCACCATCCTGTCATTCGACTTGATAAAAAGACAACAAAGTGTCGGGTGGTCTTTGATGGGTCCATGAAAACTAATTTAAAGGTTTCTTTAAATGACTTGCAATTAAATGGTAGTGTAGTTCAAAAAGAATTAGTAGATATTTTATTGTTGTTCAGAGTCAACAAATTTATTTTTATAACAGATTTAAAAGGTATGTTCAGAGAAGTTTCATTGGATCCAAAGTATAGGTCTTTACAAAATATCCTTTGGAGGGATACCCCCAAGGATAACATCCAATGTTTACAGTTAAATACAGTGACATACGGTCTGAAAAGCTCATCTTATTTAGCAACACGTTGCCTAAAAGAGTTGGCAGATAGGTATAAACAGGAATTTCATTTAGCCGCCTTTATTATAGAAAATTCTATGTATGTAGATGACGCACTTGTGTCACAGAATAGTTCAGAGCTGTTAATAGAAACAAAAAGACAACTTTGTGAGCTTCTTGAGATTGGTGGGTTCCAGTTACATAAATGGTACACAAATTGCCCCCAGCTATTAAAAGAGATCCCCAAATGCCTTCAACACTTTGATAACATAGAATTAGAGAAAAATAATACTTCTTTAAAAACTTTAGGTATTAACTTCAATACTTAAAACGATTCATTCATGCTTTCATCTCCTAACACGAATGCTACCATGCCTGCTTCTAAGCGTGAAATATTAAGCTTCATCGGCAAATTTTATGATCCTTTAGGATTAGCAGGTCCTGTCATTGTAAGGGCCAAGGTGTTTATGCAAAGGCTTTGGTTAGCGCAAATTGGTTGGGATGAGAGACCGAGTGACGATTTGCTGTGCGCATGGAGCGAGTTTTATAACAGCTTAATCGGTATGCATCCAATAGCCATACCACGCTACATAAACTTGTGCACGGCATGTACTATTCAACTTATAGGTTATGCAGACGCTGCTAGCTGCGCCGCATATGGATGTTGTGTTTATTTGAGAGTCGTCGATCACTCAGGTAATGTGAAGATCTCTTTGCTCAGTTCACGTTCTCGCGTAAATCCGTCAAAACAGCGTCTTACAATACCAAGGCTGGAACTTAATTCAGCGCTACTACTTGCGAAGCTAGTCACGAGAATGCACAACGTCTTGCAAACCCAGTTAAAGATTGATAATGTATATTTATATTCCGATTCACAAATTGTTCTCGCTTGGATTCAAACTAATATAGCTAAGCTTAACACATATGTAGCGAACCGAGTGAAGGTAATTTCACAATTAACACACACTTTTACATGGTTGCATATAAGTTCCAATGAAAACCCTGCAGATTGCTTGAGCAGAGGTATTTTGCCCGAGGAATTGCACAATCACCCTTTGTGGTGGCGAGGTCCAGGTGTCATCAGCACCTGTGAATATAATCCAGGTAATGCCCCTAAACTTCCCATCCCTTGCAACCTACCGGAGGCTAAGGTTGACTCTGCATTGTCAAGTGCAATGCTCTGTACGGTTTCTATGGAAAATATTATTTGTTTAGACTTTCTTAAAAAATATTCTAATATTACAAAAATGCAGCGAATCTTAGCATACATAAAACGTTTTATTCAGAATGCAAATAGCAAGAGTATCCAAAATGGGTATTTAACAACTCAGGAATTAAATGATGCTCTGTTACTAATTGTTAAGTATGAGCAACAAGTTCATTTCAAAAATGACATTAATGATTTAAAATGTAAGAATAAAATTGTTAAAGGTAACTTAAAGCCATTGTCCCCATTTGTTGATGACAGAGGGCTGCTTAGGGTCGGTTGGAAAATTCATCTGTACCATTTTCTCAAAAACATCCTGTAATTCTGCCTCGAGATTCATATTTAACTAGATTAATCATTGAAAGAGAGCATATAAAGAACCTACATGCAGGCCCTAGGTTACTTCTGTCAACGATAAATCAAAAATTTTGGATTGTTCATGGCATGAGAGAGATTAAAAAGGTAGTGCATAAATGTATAACATGTTTTAAGTTGAAAGGCACTGCAAACAAACAGCTAATGGGCTCTCTTCCCCACGATAGAATAAATGTATGTCGTCCTTATGAAAAAATTGCTATGGATTTTGCTGGTCCAATTTTGATAAGGCAAAGTAGAATTAGAAAGGCCTTGGAAACGAAGGCATATGTTTGTGTGTTTGTGTGTTTTGTCACCAAGGCAATACATTTAGAATTAACGTCTGACTTGAAAACAGACACATTCTTAGCTTGTCTAAAAAGATTTATAGCACGCAGAGGCTTGCCCACTGACATTTATTGTGATAACGCCTCAACCTTTAAGTGTGCACGCAGTCAATTACATGATTTGTATAAATTACAGAGTTCTAAGGAACACCAAGAGGAGGTTCATACTTTTACATCTCAGAATAATATTAATTTTCACTTTTTGCCATGTTATTCACCTACATTTGCTGGATTAGCAGAAGCTGGAGTGAAAAGTATGAAATTCCATTTGAAAAGAGTAGTTCAGAAAGCCTTGTTGACCTATGAAGAGCTAAATACTGTAATATGTCAAATAGAGTCTGTTTTAAATAGCCGACCATTGATGCCCTTGTCCTCAGATGCAAATGATTTTTCTTATCTGACACCAGGCCATTTTATTATAGGCACTGCTTTGAATAGTTACCCAGAACCTAATTTTCCTGATGCACATACAAGCAATTTAAAATTTTGGAAATTATGTACTAATATAAAAAATTCATTTTGGAAGGTATGGAGTAAAAATTATTTGAATATGTTACAGTCACGTCCAAAGTGGAGAGATCCACAACCTAATGTAAAAGTAGGCTCGCTGGTCATATTGAAGGACGATAATACTGCACCTATGTACTGGCCCATGGCCAGAGTCGTTCGGGTGTACCCTGGCTCCGATAACAAGGTTAGAGTAGTTGAGGTAAAAACTGCTAATGGCTCCGTCCATAAGCGTTCAATTGTAAAAATATGTGTATTGCCTGTAGACCCTGATAGTCAGGTTTAATTTACATGCATCCATATTATGTATTGTTTTAAGTTTAAGTTCGTTTTGCTACTTACAACATCCAATTTATGTAAGCAACATCAAAAATTGTTTGGTTGTTACCTATATCTTTCATGTTACTCTAGAATATACCTAACATAACTATAGTAAGCTAATGTTCAAGGTACTAGGCTTATTTTGTTTTCTATTGTAAATTTCACATTATGTAAAACAATTTGTTTTCATATGTATATTCTATGCCCACTATTTCTCTATGTATAGCGATTGCTTTATGTTAAGAATTTTGTTCGGCTTTGATCAATACATTTGTTTTTTGTATAACTCGAATAGCATTCTTCTCAGTTGGGCAGTATGTTGGGAAACCAACATGTAATTTACCAACGGTATGGTCAAATTGACCTTTAGCCATATCGGTGTTAGTACATAAGAACGTATGTGGTGGCAACACTGCAGAAATATGTATCCGTTCTCTCTTCTCTCGTGTACGTGGTTCAATATAGACGTGTGAAAGTTGTACGCTGTTGTTTCACTGGATCTGCCCCTATCTACATCATAAAACAGTCCACTACAACTCCATCTGGGCACGGCTATTAGGAGAAGGCTACATTTCCTCCCTAAGGCCAGTTTTTCCTACATATATTAAGAACGCATAGATCAACCTCAACAACATTGCATATCTACCCAAATATTATAAAGAGGTAAAATTTGCTTCCAAAATATAACTATGGGAGGGCTTTTCTTTTTCGTGGCCCTCGGCCGCGGCCACCTCGTCGTCCATTACCGCGGTGTAACGTACAGATTCAAAAAAATCATTCGTTATTTATGTCGCTGAATTATTCTGAAGTGTTATAGCTTCCCGTGGGAATTGGGAATGAGAGAACTATAATACCATGTGGGTGGAGCTGAAAACATCAGCTACTAAAGGATAAAGTTAAGTCTTTAAATACTGAATGGAGTCAGGCGTTACCTGGCGAAAGTCCATGATAAAACAATGAAGAATATGATGTTTAATTTATATATAATTGCAATGATTTCGCTAAATAGAAGACATTATAACGTCGACATATGTTTCACCTACTCACGAGGCATTATCAAGACTGTCTCTCTCAAAGAGCTGTTATCTTTGAGACAGTATTGATAATCCAAAGTTAAGTCTTTCACGTGTGCTTTTTATAGTAATACACACGTGTGCTTTTTATTGTACTTATGTAACCAAATAAATGTCTAAAAACAAATTCATGTGCTTGAAATGATACTTTATTGCTCATAGGTACCTACTCCATACGTTAAAAATTGATACTGAAATCACAAAGTAAGTGGATGTGAAAGTCGCTTCGTCGGTTCTCTTGTTTAAATAACAATTACTGGGAGCGTCCCATTTGTTCTGGGAAGTGGCCATTGCGAGGGCACTGTTAAAGATTAATTTGTGTTTGTTTAGGATATTGATTGGAGTGATATTGAACGTTTTATTTGACATTGTTTATGGCTCGTGACGGAATAAAGAACATTTTGTAAAACAAATTGAGACGAAGTTATATTTAAATAGTAGAAAGCAACTTTGCCCAGAGTCCAGAGGTCAGGTTTATTAGGAAATGTTGTGGAAACTGCAAGTATTTTGTTCAAAATGTGAGCTTCAATCATAAGCATAATACACAGACCACAGATCTGAAGGCATGTTTTCTACGTGCTGATTGAACGCTATCACTGCCTCTTCGGAGTTGGTAAAAGTGAAACCTCTCATCAAATCTTTTATTTTGGGGAAAATACAGAAATCACAGGGTGCTAGGTCGGGGCTATGCGCAGGATGTATGACGAGTTGTATTTTTTAGAAAGCTAAAAATGACTTTGTTTTGTTGGCCGTGTGTGAAGAAGCGTTGTCATGATGTAGGAGAACGCGGCTTTTGGGTCGTCTTTCGCGAACTTTTTCTAATACCCTGGGAAAACAAATGGTAGAATTCCACTCGGCATTAACACTCTTTTGATCTTCAAGTGGAATTGTACACATGGGACTCGTAGCTGAGAAAAAAAACGCGATCATTTTTTACCAACTTTTCTCGCATGCCTCACTTATGTTGGCTTGTTCTCATTTTCAAACACCCATTCACAAGATTGCTGTTTTTTTCGGGTTCAAAACAATAAATCCACGTTTCATCTCCTGTGACAATGTCATAAACAGCATTAGAATGTCCGTGGTCGTACTTCAGTAGCATCTGTGAGCACCATTCCACGCGAGCCCGCTTCTGCTCCGCTGTCAGTTCATGAGGGATCCAACGACAACAAAGTTTCCGAACTTTCAATTCTTCGTGTAAAATTTTCTGGATTTGACTCATACCAATCCCCAATAGTCCTCGAATTGTCTCATAGGTAATCCGCGGGTTTTCTTCAATTAACCGCTTAACAGTAGCCACATTATTTTTGTTGACGGCAGTTGAAGGCCGCCCTTCACGAAATTCGTCATGTAAATAAACTCGACCTCTCTCAAATTCAGCAAACCATCGCCTCACGGTGCTCAAACAAGGTGCTTCTCTCCCAAAAGCATATTGAAGACGAGCGGCACAGTCTTGCGGAGAGAGAGAGAGAACTTTTAAAATTATAAATAATCATCGCTCTAAAATCTTTTCGACTTAATTCCATTTTCGTTGCATACGTAGAACTTTGATATGTGATAAAAAACAATTGACAAATGATTTCCCGCCAATTGTTTTTATTTATTGCTAAGAAGGTTGCAACGTTTAAAAAAATATAACATTCGAAATTCAAATAGTTCCGATTAGCTAGAAGTGTAAAACTGGCGAAAACACAATGGCGGTATAGGGTTTTAGTCGTAAGAATTGCATAACATAAAAAACATAGCATCACGCCTTTTTCCCCGAAGGGGTAGGCAGAGGTGTGCAAACACACCCACATCTCGCCAGCTATGTTAGGTCCCATGTAATAGGGGGCGAGCCTATTGCCATTTACCGGGCACAAGTTCCAGACTCTGGGATAATTATCTGGGTAAAATTCTAAAGAGAATTATACATTATACACCAGACCCGGGAATCGAACCCGAGACCTCGAGCGTGGCAGTCCGTACATAGTACCATTGTGCCACCGAGGTAGTCGAAGAATTGCAATTGTTTCTGATTGAACAAGTAGTTTTGTAAGGTAATAATTACTTAGTACCTAATACTTAAAATGCGGTTTAAAAACTACCTCTACCTACCTTATGGATTAAAATCGCACTAAGTAAGTCCAAAGGGTTTTATTATAAAAACCGTTCTAAATCTGTCCCATTAGTATAGAAAACTGACTTATTTTCACTCCAGAAAAACTACAGGTGGACTTTAAATATAGCGTCGCCGTCCGCACCCCTCAACTATGGCTCTGCGAAATAAGTTTTAGATCTATAAAATACCAATGCCATCTTGTTTGAGGCTTTTAGATTTTAGCTAAGAACTTGCTCTTCTATATTTAAAACTACGTCTTCACGCAAAATAGAAAAAGAACCTAGACGACACGCAATAGTTACAATCCAAATAACCAAATAGCGCTAAGCCTACGAATTTGCACTGCGGTAAGTATGATAGCGTGAGCGTCGCCAATCAATCGCTAAGGTACTATCGCTCAATCCGCAGCGATATCGTGCGATCTGCCGCGGCACGATGCGGTCACTAATTATCGCTCGAGTCGATGCGAACCCCCGATACCGCGGTGTCGAAACACCCATCGCTAACTTCGGTGCAAATGATTTGTTTCACCCCGTGTCAAGCGCTTTGTTTTGATGGTATCATTCTATTATAGACAAGCAAAGTTGTGTTCATCCGTTTGTCACTTTGAAAGCTTTATCTGATTGCAATGACAGGCATTTTGTTTCCACTTTGATTAACCAGTATCGTGCTATTGTTCGTACTGTGAAGTTTATATAAATGTGGTTTTAAAGGATCCAATTGTTTGCAATACTTTACTATTCTGTGATACTATGATAAGATATACATAAACTGGAGGCTATATGTAACGGACGTTGTATAATCTATAATTAATGTAGTCATATTAACGTTTTAACATTTGTAATCACTAATAAGTGATTAAATGTTGTCGTGCAATGCTGTGCAATAATAAATAATAAATAAATAAATAATAAATAAAAATTAATAATTGTGTTAGGACAATTCATACAACGCCATCTAGTCTCAAACTAAGCAGAGCTTGTGATATGAGTACTAGATAATCTGATATAAATACTTATATACATTTTGTTTTGTATATATATATATATACATATTATACATAGGAAACATCCAGACTTCGGTACAAACGTAAATGTCATCATCACACAAAGTTTGTCCCGACCGGGAATCGAACCCGAGATTCCGGCGTCGAAAGCGGGTGCCCTACCGACTACGCCACCGAAGCAGTCAATACGAATAATCTATACTAATATTATAGAAAATCTGAAGAGGTTATTTGGTTAAAAGTCGAGTTACAACAAAAACGTTACTAATAATGTATTGATTTAGCTTTTAGTGTACAGTGAAAGTGTATTGTGTAGTATTCTTCAGTTATCAATAGGCACCTTGCCTGTTCGCAATAAGTTCAAAAGCTATGTAACGAAGTTTATTAAAAATCTGCTTGATCTGATGAATCTTTATGAATTCAAGCAATAAATATAATATAAATAATTCAATGCGTGGTTGCACATACGTTACTGGTGCACCGCATAAAAAACTTTAATTAAAACTATGTCTACTGAGTATAAAGTGGTGTATTAAATTTAGCACGGGACAGGATTCTACCACAAAATAGTGTTCACAATATTGAGCTCATAAGTTAAACACAATCTCACTATATCTTAAGACAGGGTTAAAATGAGCAGGTTTATTCCCTTGCGGAATAAACCCGCTGGCGGTACGGCTAGTATGTTAATAAGGATTCCCTCCCAAACGGACTGAGAATGCAGATGCTAGAGCAAAAATACAAATGCAATCTGATTCTTGAAATATTCAACAGATAATTTTGGTCATATTCCAAAACTGTTTTGCTCGTGTTCTGCGAATTGTGCAAATGTTGGTTTAGCTTTGGGAATACTCCCTTGCAGTATTTAGTTTTTGCATTATTCAATATTATATTTATTGCAGAGAATAGAAAGATGTATTTAACCTTAAGTCACAATGACTTTTCAGTACTAACTGAAAAGTTTACCAATATGGGAACTTATTTTTTTGTAAAAAAAATAAGTTCCTAACTTCTTTCAAGACAGCAGACTGTGTCATTTCTGTTACTGCATCAGTAGAATATACAAAGCTTGCTCATTGATATCGTTTGAGGTTTGAGATGGCAACGTATTTTAGTCGTTTGGAAAGATTTGGCAAGGCGACTCATTGACGCTTCTCGAAAAGACAGGTTACATTCTGATTCAGAGAATTAGCATGCCCATTTAAACCGAAAACACTGACAGCATTCTATGAATATCTTTTTTCGGCGATGATGGTAAACGCGCCGTTATCCCAATTATTTGGGGTATGTGCAACATGTATTCTTCATCCACTGATCCCTGCGTCAGACGTTATTTCCTTAGTCGCTCCCTTTCTTGTGATTTTCTTTTTTACGCATTTCATCCATCTTTCATTCAACACATCTTTCTTGGGCCTACTTCTGCTTTACTTTTATTCACTTTTTTATCAGGATCACACGAGCAAAACTAACCAAATGGGCTAGCTCTCGCAAGAACTGCTAGAGAAACAATAGAATTTCGTTAGTTGTTAAACACAAGCAATCAGCTAAGTTAAGTGCTCTCATGTCTAGACGATGAACTAAAGATACAGTTAACAATACACGCTAATGTAGATAACTATCAGTTCAATAGCATAGCTGGGCACCGTTAATCAAATAGTTAACTTCGTTAATCGTTAATCCGTTACTGAAAAAGTTAACTTCGTTAAAAGTTAATGTGTTACTTTTTAGAAATTTTAACGCAAGTTAACGTTAATCGTTAATCCGTTATAACGTAATAAATATTGCATATTTGTATAAAAAGGAAGGGTTCTGGAAGTTAACAGGTTAAAAAAAACCCGGCTAAGTGCGTGCCGGACCACGCATAATATAGGGTTCCGTAGTTACCTATTCCTATTATAAGCTCTAATTCCTAAACTAACAAATTTATCTGGTCCGTTATAGTCTTCCTTCTAAGTTCATCATATAAAGGATTACCATCATGAGTTTTTTTTTTCAGATTCTTCGAGCTACCCGTCAAGATTAAAGAGGGGGGGACGCTCTGTTTTAACAAAAAATGCCCTTTAAAGTTGAATATCTCGCAAACGAATACCTAAATCAAAAAATTGTCTTTAAACCTCTAAATGTTTAAAAAATACCTTTTTTTTTTTTTTTTTTATATTTGGTTCGCCAAATTGACGCCGCCCGCCTGGTGGTAAGTCGTGACGACGTCTAGCGATTGTGGGCCACTCTCACAGCACACATTACTATTGAGAGTGGCCCTCAACTTGACGACCTACTGATGTGCCTCTTCACGCTCCGCTTAAAGAACCCAGGATTATATGTGGGAGGAAACACGTGCACAGGCAGGGCGTTTCAGGCCACTATCGTTCGGCAGAGAAACGAACGTTTAAAACGTTCGGTTCTCGCGAACATGCTATCCACTGTGTGGGGGTGGCATCTCTGCCCGGCACGAGTCGTTCGGGATACCTATCTAATCATACCCCACACGATGGGAATGACGCGAGAAAATTGTTTTTTTTAATAATTTTAATTAAGTACTTTGTCAGAATATACAATTGTAAATACAAATTCGTGCAAAATTTCATCTTACTAGCATTAGTGCAACGGTTAGCCGTTGGGGAGAAAAGCTGAGAACAGACGGACGGACGGACGGACATGACAAAACTATAAGGGTTCCGAGACTTTTACTACGGAACCCTAAAAAACTAGTATGAGAGTCTTCTGAAATATGTACTTTATTCTATTTTAGGGTTCCGTAGTTCAAGTCTCGGACTTCTTATAGTTTCGTCATGTCCGTCTGTCTGTCCGTCCATCTTTGGCTTTCCTCCCAAACGGTAAACATGAAACTTTGCATGGTGATGTGTATTTACTACGCCGACAAAGTGCTAGAATATAATTATGAAAACAAAATCTTTTTTTGGTTGTAGCTCCCCTACACGTGAAGTGGGTACTTAGATTTTTTATTCGCACCTACCCTGTAGTGTAGAGTATCAATAGATAGGTATGTTAAAAACATTGGGACGTTTGCTAAGTAAAAATTTTTGATTCGTTCTCGTTCCGTATCCGTTTTCGAGATATTCTACTTTACAGCTGTTTTTTGTTAAAACAGGGTGCGTGTCGGCCCCCTATAGAAGCTGAACGGCTGACTCGGAAAATCATGATTCATGTAATTAACATGGCTATTATGGGTGACTACGGAACCCTATTCTATGCACGGCTCCGACACGCACTTGACCGGCTTTTAGAATTTGTTGTAATAGCGGCAACAGAAATACATCATCAGTGAAATTTCAACTTTCTAGCTATCACGGTTCTTAAGATACAACCCTGGTGATAGACGAACGGACGGACAGCGGGGTGTTAGTAATAGGGTTCCCGTTTTACCCTATGGTAGGTACGGAATGGTTCGTACCTTGCGAATCTGGCGGTAAATGTATATGTAGAACCATTTTCTTTTTTTGACGTTCATAAGTGTTACTTAGTGACCTACATGAATAAAGATATTTTGATTTTGATTTTGATTTTGGAACTCTAAAAATACGGGTATAATTATTAGAGTGTGCATAATATAGGCATATTGACAAACAATGTTTTTTATTTTTATTTTGAGACAGTCTTGATAATGCTTCGTTTAGAGGCGAAACAATTGTCGACGTTTTGTTGTCTTTTTAATCCTGCGAAAAATAGTGCTATTAAAAAAATTAAAATAAGTTTAAAACATTTTTGTAAAAATATTTTACTTACCATTGCTTTGTCATGGATTTTCGCCAAGTAACGCCTGGTGGGGCGGGGCCCCAAGAGATTAGACTACGTCCTCGCCGTCCGCCCTGGACCCCAACTTGACCACGGTAACGCAGTGGCAAGTTGGGTGACCGAACGTCGACATCGAGAACTTGAGTGGCCAACACAGAGAGAAACTGCTTATCATGAATAAGCCAGAAGAGACCCCCGGTACTGACACTGCCCTTTCCCGGCCAGTGTCAACCGACGACTTAATGCTTGAACAACGGACTTCGATGCCTATTGATTTGGGGGCTCGCGTCGCGCCGCCTAGTTGCAGCGCGACGTCGACGCCCCAAGGAAATGTTGCTGCTGGGACTGACGATGCGTCAGCTCCCAGTAGCGTGAAGAGTAAGGGCCGTTCTGCCTCGCAGAAGAGGACCCTCGAGAAGGAGGGACCGCCGCGCGACCGGAGCACTAGTTGCTCTGGATGGGGGTCCCTCCTCTCCAGCGATTCGGAGGAGGAGGTGCCGGTGAAGACGGTGCGCACGCGTCTCGGCGCCTACAGAGTGCGCCCGCCTACTCCACCGCCGTCATCTGTACCGTCCCTGCGTAGTCGCAGGGATATTGGTGTGCCGCCCGCGCGGGAGGAGTAAGAATATGTCGGGGCGGAAGAAGATTGTGGCTTCACTGGTGGATGAAGCCCAATCCTCCCTTGACAAGCTCCTCGCGCGGAGCGCCACAAAGGAGGAGGCGAAGCTCCGCAAGCAGGTTGCGAGCCTGGAGGTGGAGCTCACTGCCTCCCGAAAGGAGATGGAAGATCTGCGTCGGGAGGTCGCTGAGTTGACCACAGTGGTCAAGGCACCTCCAGGTCCCATGCTGCCTCCTCCTCTGACGGCTGGACCAGCGCCGAAGACGGCGCCTAGGACCGCGCCCACCACGGCGCCCGCCTCGCCGCCACAGCCTGTGCCGACCACGGTGCAGGTCCTGACGGCGATCGAGAGGCGCCTCGCGGTCCTGGAGGACCGGGCGTACCGCCCTCCGCTAGCGCGCCCCGCGTTTTCATACGCGGCGGCTGTTGGCGGTGCTCCCGCTCCCGGTCCTAGCGGCACACCTGCTGTCCGCCGCCCCGCTCCGCCCCCGTCCGCTTCGGTGAGCCGGATACCGGCCGAGACCACGGCCCAGGCGCGGAAGGCCAAGGGGCGCGGCAAGAAGTGTGGCACCCCTGCCGCCTCCTCTTCCTCTATCGTCGCTCCCGCTGCTTCCTTACATCCCTCCAGACGGGAGGGATGGGAAGTAGTGGGGGCCAAGAAGAGGAAGACGAAGGCCGCAAAGAAAGCGGCCAAAGCCGCCGCGGCGAAGGCGCCGAAGAGGCCCCGCCCTCCTCGCTCCACTGCCGTCGTCCTGACGGTGACGACGGTAGGTGTGGAGAAAGGGGTGGGGTACGCCGACGTACTGAGGACCGTGAAGTCCTCAGTCAACCTCTCGGCCCTCGACATACAAGGGGGGGCTCCGGTGCAAGACGACACGCACCGGGGCTCGCCTCCTCGAGGTCTCCGGCGCCTCCAGCGGCCCTAAAGCTGACGCCCTAGCGGCTCAGCTTAGGGTCGCGCTGGACGAAGAAGCCGTCCGCGTCACCAGACCCACCAAATGCGCCGCATTGCGCATCACGGGTCTGGATGACGCGGCCACGACGGAGGAAGTTGTCTCCGCCATCGTGGAGGCGGGCGGCTGCCCCCGTGACCAGGTGAAGGCTGGAGATATCTCCTTCGGCTCCACTGGTCACGGGATGACAGTCGTCCAGTGCCCCGTCGCGGCGGCACTGAAAGTGGCGGACGGACGAAGCCTCCTCGTAGGGGGCTTCCTAAAGGCGCAGGTGCACCTCCTTCGTGCCCGGGAAACCAGATGTTTCCGGTGCATGGTGGTGGGGCACGTCGGAGTGCAGTGTACAGCGGAAGTCACCGTGGGCGATCGGTGCTTCCGCTGCAGACGGCCCGGTCACAAGGCAAGTGCCTGTGACGCCCCGCCTCGCTGCTTTAGATGCGAGGCGGAGGGCAAGACCGCGGATCACCGGGTCGGCAGCACAACCTGCGCCGCCTCGAGGCCAAAACCTCGTCCGTCCGCTGAGAGCGGTGGGGGTGCCGCCCTTGCGCGGCCAGTTGTTTCGCGGCGGGATGCGGTTATGGACGTCAATTAATGTCTGACGCCCGTATCCGTATCCTGCAAGTGAATTTGAACCACTGCCGTGCTGCTCAGGATCTTCTGTACCAGAGCATCCGGCAGTGGTCCATAAACTTGGCCGTGGTCGCCGAGCCGTACTACGTCCACCCGGGAAGCCCGGTGGACGAGGACGGCTCGGCCTGTTGTATCTTTGGGGGGTCCGCCGCAGACAACTCGCGCCTTGCGATCATTGCAAGGGGCCGCGGGTGTGTTGCGGCGGACTATGATGGGTTGGCAGTCGTGGCCACCTACATCTCGCCGAACATTGACGAGTCTCAGTTTGAGCTATGGCTCACTGAGCTCGACGTCGTCTTCGCTGCGTGCCGTCCTCGCCCTGTCCTGCTCCTGGGAGACTTCAACGCCTGGAGTGAGGCGTGGGGCTCCCGGGAAACCAGGGACAAGGGGAGGCTTCTTGAGGACTGGACCAGAACACGTGGTCTGGAGGTCCTCAACCGGGGGAATGTCGCCACCTTTTGGCGGCGGGGGGGGGGAATCGATCGTGGACGTAACGTTCGCATCCCCTGACCTCGCCCGCCGTATTACAGGCTGGCGCGTGGAGGAGGGTGAGGAGACGCACTCCGATCATCGGTACATCCGGTTCGATGTCGTCCCCCCACCTGACCTCCCACAGCCGGTGGCAAATCCCCCGGATCCGCGTTGGGCACTTCACCATCTGGATCGGGAGGCTCTCCTGGAGGCATCCATCGTGCAGGCCTGGATTCCGGCGCCGGACCGGCCTGCCGATGTGGATGCCGAGGCGGAGTGGTTCAGGAGAGCCATGTCGCAAATCTGTGATGCGGCGATGCCTAGGGTTACACCCAGACCGGCCAGGAAGCAGGTGTACTGGTGGTCGCCGGAGATTGCAGAGTTGCGCGCAGCATGCATCTCCGCCCGCCGCCGGTACACCAGGTTTCGCCGGAGGCGTCGCCGCCCAGACGATGCGGCAGCCCGAGAGGCGGAGCTTTTTCAGGCATACAGGGAGGCTAAAGGTAATCTCCAGGAGACTATAAAGCGGGCCAAGACGGCGGCCCGCGAGGAGCTCCTGGAGACCCTGCAGCAGAACCCATGGGGGCGCCCGTACCTACAGGTCAGGGAGAAACTCCGACCTAGGGCGCCCCCACTGACCCAGAGTCTCCAGCCGCAGCAGCTGGAGCGGGTCATGGGCTCCCTGTTTCCGACGAGCGCGGAGGAGCACGTCCCTCCGCGCATGGCTCCGTCTCTGCCCGACGCGGATAGCACCAGCGAAGACGACGTACTCGAAGTCAGGGTGGGGGAGCTAGGTGCGGCAGTACTCCGGCTTAAACGCCGGAAAATCACTGCCCCCGGACCCGACGGCATTCCTGGCCGTGCATGGGTCCTGGCCCTCGAAGAACTCGGGCCTCGACTGATGGGGCTCTTTAGCGCATGCCTCGAAAGGGGCCAGTTTCCCAAGGTGTGGAGGACGGGGAAACTGGTCCTGATCCGTAAGGCGGGGCGGCCGGTGGACTCACCGTCCGGATACCGGCCGATCGTGTTGCTCGACGAGGTGTGTAAGCTCTTTGAGCGAATTATCGCGGAACACCTCGTCGAGCATCTCACGAGTGTGGGGCCAGACCTGGCGGATAACCAGTTCGGTTTCCGTCGGGGACGCTCCACCGTGAGCGCGATCATGCGCGTGAAGAGCCTGACGGAGGAAGCAGTCTTGCAGGGCAAGGTGGTGGTGGCGGTGTCTCTTGACATCGCCAACGCGTTCAACACCTTGCCATGGAGCTGCGTTAGGGAGGCGCTTGTGTATCACGAAACGCCTCTCTACCTCCGTCGTATTGTCGGGGCCTATCTCTCGGAGAGGGCCATAGCTTTCCCCAGCTGGCTCGGGCCAGCTCGGCGAGATGTGTCGTGCGGTGTTCCGCAGGGGTCGGTCCTGGGGCCGCTTCTGTGGAACATCGGCTACGACTGGGTGCTGCGGGGTGCGTTGCCTAGGGGTGTCGGCGTAACGTGCTACGCCGACGATACCCTCGTCACGGCGCGGGGTGCAACGTACCAGGAGGCAGCACTCAAGGTCACGACGGGTGTTGCTCGAGTCGTGGGTCGGATACGGCAGCTGGGACTGGAGGTGGCCTTGCACAAGTCCGAGGTTCTGTGTTTTCACAGACCTCGGAACGGTCCACCAGAAGGTTCCAGCATAAATGTGGGAGGCGTTAGCATCGGCATCAAGCCCTCGATGAAGTACCTAGGGATCGTACTTGATAGCCGATGGAACTTCGGACCACATTTCCGAAGTTTGGTCCCCAAGGTGACGCAGGCATCGGTCGCGCTTTCGCGACTGATGCCCAACCTAAAGGGACCCAACGCCTCCTGCAGGAGACTGTACCTGGGGATCCTGCGGAGTATGGCCCTATACGGGGCTCCCGTATGGGCGGATAGGTTGGCGGTCAAGGGGAACGTGACTCTGTTAAACAGACCACTTAGAACCTTGGCCGTCAGAACCGTACGGGGGTACCGCATGATCTCCGGAGAGGCTGCATGTCTCCTAGCCGGGACCCCTCCATGGGACCTGGAAGCGAGAGCCCTTGCGTCATTGTTCCAATGGCGCAAGGAGGCGCTGGAGCGGGACCACAGGCCTGCGTCTCGAGAAATCGAGGACCAGCGGTCCCAACTCCGCCGGGATCTCATGAAGTCATGGAGGGTGCGACTTGAGCAACCCAAGGGAGGTGCCATCTTCATCGCGGCGGTGAGACCGATCATGGACGATTGGCTGCAGAGGCAGCATGGTGACCTCACGTACCGTGCGACGCAGATGGTTGCCGGGCATGGATGCTTCGGTAGCTATCTGTTTCGCATGCATCGTGAGGTCACACCCCGGTGTCAACACTGCGAGGTTTCCGACGACGACACCGCACTCCACACGTTGGTGGAGTGCTCAGCGTAGGCGAGTCAGCGCCGGGACCTCGTAGTGGGTCTGGGCGTGGATACCCTCTCGCTGGGGACCATGCTTCAAGCCATGGTATCCAGCGGGAGTAGGTGGAACGCGGCCGTGTCCTTCTGCGAGCAAGTCATGCTCGCGAAGGAGGGGGCCGGGAGGGAGAGGGAGCGTACCCTCCCCGCCGAGTTCCGTAGTCGGCGGCCAGGCCGCCCCAGACTACGCGACTACGCCCAAGACTATCGTCCTCCATGATCGGGGCCTGAGGACGGCGGGATCGCCACCCACCGTCCTTACAGAAGCAGGCTAGAAGGGTTGCGTGCTGCGGGGCCTTTGCCCCATAGCACGCAACCAGATTCACTCACTGACGCGGGATAAAACCCGACCCCAATGACGCTGGATTCTCGTCCCGACCAAACACCCGCAGAGACCACAGGGGTGGTCAAAGTCCGCCGGGCGCCACTGGACATACCCTCTGCTAGTAACCAGGGACGCCTGGCAACGGACGTTAGAGCGGCCGCGGCCTTCGGCCGCGGAATTAAAAAAAAAAAAAAAAAAAAGTAACGCCTGGTTCCATCCAATATTTTGAAACACTAATTAGTCAAACTTATTATTTTTAGACCTTTGCGGTTTATACTCATAGTTACATAGTCTTCGGGACACCCGAATATTGCGACTTTTGGTCACAGTGTCACTGGACACAACGCGACCACGGGAGCTGGATTAACGATTAACGGACTTGGGGAAATTTAACGGAAGTTAACAAGTCCGTTGACATATTTTCAAGTTAACTTAAAAGTTAATCCGTTACTCGAAATGTTGACTTCGTTAATTAACGATTAACGGATTAACGAGTTAATGCCCAGCTTTGTTCAATTGCAATACAAGATCTGCTAGTGTTATTAAGAACACTAGCTAAATTTTAATAACAGTAAACAAAATATACTTTCGATATTTTCAGATAGAATCTTGATAGTTCGAAGATTTAAGATGCAAACAAAATTATTAGCTATATAAGGTTAATCTCTGGTAATTGAGCTGTAGCTAGCCGAAGGCGAGCGAAGCTCCTATTACTACACTCGAGGGTTTTCACTTGACCGAATACTCCTTCTGAACGGCTGAACCGATCTTCCTCAAACTTTGCATGGTGGCAGTGACCATGCTCGTGAGTATGTATCTGAAATCATAAACATCGAAGTGACGACGGAGGAATAATCACCGCAAAACCTGCTCCAGGAGGAGTTGGATACCGAGAGAATTACACATAATGCGCGCCATACATAATTTTGACCTTAAAAGAGGTCAAATAGACCATCAGTTCAAAAAAAAGAAATCAGAAATTAAAAATAATAAAAAAAATTAGAAAAAGTCTCGCTTCAGCTCAATTTTTCACCGTGACCCGCCGTGCACACCTAGTATAATAAAATAAATATTGTGTTTTGTATTTTAACGAATTAACTCCAAAATTACTCTATAATTATCACCTTTTTAATACTACATCATCTTTGAGTATGTTGAGTGATGGTATAAATCGTACGAGATTTATGAGCGGAGCGAAGCGGAGCTCAATCTTAGGCGACAAGTGTAAATAGTTTGTGCGTCTACTCCTCCAAAACGGCTCGACTGATTTTGACCAAATTTGGCATGCTGGGCGACATCATACCCGGGAGTGCATATATCTGATCATGAAAATAGAGCTGACCACGGACGAATAATCACCGAAAATGTTCTGGACATCGACGAAAAAGTTCTTTAACATTTAGCTAGAAATTCCAAAATTGGCACGCGCATGCAAGGCATGCAGCTGGTGGGTTCGGAAAAACGATTTTCGAAATCCACCATCGAGAAATAATCACCGAAAAACCAGATGATTAAATGGAATGGAACAATGAAAATAGTTTTTTTTTTCATTCGATTAATTAATTTAAGTGTTCGATTCTGATTCTGATATGTAATAAAAACATTTGCTCCGCTCAACATTTGCAATTAGCAGCATGCATTGCATACCTAGTATATTTTATGCGACACCGAGACAAAATGCATAAAGAAACTTTGTCTGTCTACCTCGGTCCTGTCTATCGGGACATGCAGAGTTTCTTTGTTTCAATGAGCTAATTTAATGAAGTGCTCAAAAATGAAACACTTTTGCATTAAACAACCCGTCTATCGGAAAAGGATTAGTCATAGTAAGTAAATACATAATATACCGAGCGAGTGAAATGAACGAAGCGTCTATTGGTCGAGACTCGACAATTTTGCTTTCGTTCGTCTGTCTGTCTGCCTGTTTATATGTGTGTTCTGTCTAGCGGCCACATTGTTATCCCATCCTAACAAAACTTGGCACTAGGTGTGTGTTTTTAATAATATTTTTGGACATTTTCACATAACGCCATCAAGCCCAAACTAAGCTATAAGCTTGTGCTATGGGATCTAGATAACTGATAAACATACTTATATATTTCTAAATACATACAGAAATAGAAAACACCCAAACTCTGAAACAAATATTTGTGGATAACACTAAATTTGATTCAACCCGGGAATCGAACCCGACTATCTGGAGTCGAAAGCCGATGCATTACCGACCACGTCATCGAAGCAGACAGAGATTGAGGCGGGAATAGAGGGAAAAGCCAAACAAGGTTTTTAATGTTCGCGAGATCTACTATTCGACCATATGGATACAAATATGGGCGTATTACGTACCAGTGGTGTATTTAGTACCTATATGCTCACCTGATAATCATCATAAACTTAAGGCCTTTTACGGTTCAAAATCTTGACTTGTAAATGCAAAAATTATACACATCGCCTCAGTTATTTAGGAAAATGCTGGCGTGTATATAAAAGAATAAAAAAGCTATAAAGGTTTGAACATGAACAAAACACTCGAGTTTTGCCGGAACTCATTTTGTTTATGAATATTATAAATTCTTGTCGTGTTTCCCGCGAAAAATAGCAGCCACTCTCTGTCAGGTGCCTCTGTTGACTTGCAGTATTGTACTACATTTTATTTTGGGCTCTTATTTTTACATTGTTATTAAAATTGTAGCTGACATATTGTCTGAATATTATTTATATTTATGTCAGAAACTGTGATGATTAATTTGCCGTGTCTGGCGGGTTCTTAAATCAATTATGTACGTTCATGATTAAAATGTTATATTATTTCCCTTCCTTTCTACCTTTTTAAGGTTAAAGTTATGATTTTATTTGTGTGTGTATTTGAATTTAAAACAGCAATAAAAGTAATTATAATTCCAAGCAAACTAACTTGTCAAATTAGAAAAGTCCAAAACACTTATATTGGGTTCATTATATTGGAATCATTGCATAAAAACGATTTCAAACGATGCCTGCAGATATAAACGTATCAGTTACGAAAAGGAACGCCAGAATTATTCAGCTAAGTCGAAAAGTACAATGCACACAACAGCGGGTCGAGGGTGCTAACGCAAAAAGGCGGTTTGATTTCTACCTGATAACGATAGGCGGGGTCGCCACCCTTACACCGCAACTTTGCTATCGTACTAAAAACATGTAATTTAAAATTACATTGTATTTTCCAATTGTGTATCTTTAAACAGTTGAAGTAAATCAAGCAATGTATTTGGTACAAAAATATGTTGTGAACTTTAAGATGGTTTTGATAGTGAATGTAAGTCCGGAAAGGCGAATGTAAACAGCATTGGTGTTGATTAATCACTGTGAAATAGTATAACTGTAGATAGCGATGTTGTACAAATTTTTATGTTAAAATATTAAATTATATGGGTTTAGAAGAAACACGGAATTACTGCAAGCAAAAGTGTACTTGCATTAACGATAGCGAAGTCAAACAATGTGTCGTGTAACTTTGTATGGCATGATGTCATACAACACAAAGACTCCACCACACCAGACGAAACACAAACATATAGGTACCGAATAGGAAATAGAACCTACAGTAAAAGCCATTGCTAAAGAATGAGGTTTACGTTAGAGTATAGTATCTTCTTTTTCTGTGGTTGCATAGGCTTCTTATCAAGATTTTAGACGCTCATGCCAACCTTACCTGGCGATCAACGTAGAAGGTGCTGGCAAACAAAGTCTCGGTCCCGGGGCCTAAATATATGGGCGGAAGGTGGGTGTAAAGCTCTTCTCCTTTTCAACTCACTTCCAAAAAGGAAGAGTTTATCAATTCGACTGTGTTTTTTTAATCTTTGGAATTTTAATTTGGCACATTCCTACAATCATTTGGTCCCATTTTGGTAATTTGAAGTCGGTTGTTGTGTCAATTTTTGAAGTGTATTTTTTATTTATCAACTCAACGCTAATATTCAAATGATTATCAACCTTAGATAGTTCTAATGCTACACGTTAAACAACACGTGTACTGTATGTAGGTTCTAAAGTTCACGTGGTTTTCGTCATCTGAAGTTTTAGAGGAGTTAGTTAAAATACAAACAAAAGTTGTGCTGAAAACTGACCGAAGTTTTGTATAGATACTCTAAAGTGGTTATAGCTGCAAATTAAAAAACTATTAGTTCTGGCGCGGGTTATGGATACGAGCGGGTATTAGCGCAGCAGCCATCCCACGGAAGCGTGTCGAACTTTGTACTTATAGTTATTAGTTAAGCAAGTCTCGCGGTCTGCCGTACCGGTGCTTATTAATGGACTCCATTATGATCTGGTTCAGCCAATATTACTTCTAATAGGGATAGAGAAACATTAACTAGCGAGGTTAAACCACCCTCGGGTTACAATCCCCAGGGCGTACTAAGAATTTCCAGTAAAGGACGGTAAGTCCGATATTTAAATCTAAAAGCGGGGTAAAACAGTGACACCTTTTTCCTCGAAAGGAAGGTGCCCACATTTCACTAGTAAGTGTTTTTTTGTTCACGGATTAGAGGCAGATTACTATTGCGGTTTACAAATATGTTTGTCAGTGCCACGTCCATTGCTTAGTGAGGATCACTTCACCCTCTGAGATCTTGGTGAGTCTCCTACGTATCAACAGAAATACAAAAGACTCAAGAATCAACCAAAGAATCAATTTCGTTTATTCAGTTTAGGCACATAAAGCGCACATATGAATGTCAAAAGGACATTGCTACACGTCCATACATCATTCGCCCCAGAACCAACACCAATGGAAAAAATTGAATTGAATTGAATTGAATTGAAATAAACTTTAATGTACACCAATTTCAAAAATCATAGGATACAAAAAATATAGGATGTACAAAGGGCGGCCTTATAGCTAAAAGCAATATCTTACAGGCAACCTTAGGATGGACAGGTATTTAGAGAGACAAACTTTAAGGTGGGTAAAATATTGGTGCCAAATACTTATTACGAATTAATTTTAATAAATAAACTAATAAAACCATACAATAATTATAATAAATCTAGATACGTATTACAAATATAATATAAAGCAGGTACGATATAAGTTACATAAGAATAGTTCAGTAATTATAAAATATATACATACAAAATACAAAAAAAAAGGCTTGTTAAATGTGAAATATTTTTCTAATTCTCATCACATTGTAATTTTAAGACGGACAAGCAATTCAAGCGCAAAAATCCAACAAATATGTCAGATTTTAAGGTTATGTTTGCGCAAAAACCGACAATAGTTGGTTAAGTATTTTTTATGCATTTTAATTGTTCGGAAATCGGAATGGACTTGGAACCCTTTAAATACTTTTTCTAGACATTATTGATATGTAGTAGAAATAACCATTAGCAAGCAAGCAATCTATAAATACAGCAGGTTAAGTTTTACAGACAAGTACTATAACAACTGCATACCGTATTGATTGTCTTTGTATCTATCAATAGTATTTAAAAAAGTAATATGTGACAGTAGTGACAGTTATGACAGCCTGCTACTTGCTTGTGGATTGTGGAATAAGGATGTAATGGACATTATTCATCATGAGAAAATCGATTTAATTTTATATATACCTTTTTTTTTTATTTGGTTCGCCAAATTGACGCCGCCCGCCTGGTGGTAAGTCGTGACGACGTCTAGCGATTGTGGGCCACTCTCACAGCACGTAATACTATAGAGAGTGGCCCTCAACTTGACGACCTACTGATGTGCCTCTTCAGGCTCCGCTTAAAGAACCCAGGATTATATGTGGGAGGAAACACGTGCACAGGCAGGGCGTTCCAGGCCACTATCGTTCAGCTGAGAAACGAACGTTTAAAACGTTCGGTTCTCGCGAACATGCTATCCACTGTGTGGGAGTGGCATCTCTGCCCGGTACGAGTCGTTCGGGATCGGAAGGAAGAGGGTGGGATCAGATTGAAGAGCTTTTCAGGACACTCGCCGTGGTAAATACGTAGTATGCGGCCAAGGAAGTTATTCTTCTGCGCTGAACTAGCGGCTCAAGGCTTCCCGTTATCTCCGGACAATCTATAATACGGATAGCCCGTCGCTGCATAGCGTCGAGAGTGTCCAGCAGATACTTCGCGGAACCGTCCCAGAGGTGAGAGCAGTATTCGACGCAGGGTCTAATCTGCGTCTTGTACAGCAGACACCTCTGGTCCGGTGTAAAGAATCTCTTTACCTTATTCAGTATTCCTAGTTTCCGCGAAGCTAGCCCTATACATCTTTCGATGTAGTTTTTATTGTTGAGCTCTCCACAAACGTCTATGCCAAGGATATCAAGGTTGTCCTTCATTGGTAATAATGCATTCTGAAGAGAGGGTAGGGGAAGGAAAGGGAATTTCTTCGCAGTAAATGTACACGCCTGTGTTTTGCGGGCATTGAACTCGACCAGGTTCTCGGTACCCCGTTGAGAGATACTGTCGAGGTTACGGTCGAGATCAGCCACGAGTCGTCGTCTCTCCTCCTCAATCTCAGATAGCCTCGCCGTCGGACGAACCGAGTAACTACCATGCAGTGTGCTGTCATCTGCATAGCAATGAATGTTCCCGAGGGATAGCATATCATTGATATGCAGAAGAAAGAGAGTTGGTGATAGTACGGACCCCTGCGGTACCCCGGCATTCACTTGAAGAAGCGAGAAGCCTGGCCATCGCAGAGGACCCGCACTCGGCGCTCGTTTAAAAAGCTGGCAATCCAGCTGCACAGTTGAGGAGGTAGACCATATGCCGGAAGCTTGGAAAGGAGCGAAGCATGCCAGAAACTATCGAAGGCTTTGACGATGTCCAGGCTAATAGCTAAGGACTCGCCGTGCCTTTTCATAGCCCCACCCCAGACATACGTTACGAAGGCCAGAAGATCACCCGTTGATCGTTTTGTCCTGAAGCCGTATTGTCGATCATTGAATAGCGAGTGATCCTCTAGGTATTGAATGAGCTGCTTATTTACAAGGAGCTTAAGCACCTTGCAAATGACTGAGGTGACAGATATGGGTCGATAGTTGCCTGGATCTGATCTATCCCCTTTCTTGGGGATCGGTTGTACGTTCGCCTTCCAGACCTCCGACCAAGCCGCGCGACGCGCTGGGCATCCGCTCTCCTAAAGGCCCTCTTACTCGATTTGTGGCCCGGTTTTACGCTGCTTTGAGGTGACCCACGTTTGGGTCGTGCACAGCCCGGGCCCTTCACCGGGCACATTCACGCCCGAACCAGGGACGGGCTCTGCGGATACTGGCAACATCAGTGAAAGGGATGTAATAATCCATCCCTAAACTGATCTCGCCAGCAATCGCAGAAGCACTATCCGAAGGAGCATTTCCTACAAAGCAGCGCTGGCTCCAGGGGACGGACGCATAATAATCGCGTAGACCGTCCCAATCCGCTGACGAGTAGTGCCATAGTCGTCGTGATGTTTGTACAGGACGTGACACCTTCAATCCAGCGTGAACAACACAGTGGTTGGAACTACCCAGTGGGGCTCCTACCGAAACACTGTACTGGGCTGGGCGACTCGTCAGCATCGATCCAGCAGAGCGGGCGCGTGATCTGACTTGTCTGGTATCCGGGTGATCCCGCATACCATCTGGGTCAGACCGTGGGAGAGAGCGAACACATGGGCGGCCCTACCCGCATGATCAGTCCTGAGGGACCCCAGCCATTCAATGCGATGGCCATTGAAGTACCCCAGAAATACTAGGTCAGCGTTCGGGAACCGCACCTGCGCTTCATCAGCCGTCTCGCTGAGGTACTGGAAGAGCTTTGTTGTCTCAGAATCCCCTGTATGGGAACGGTAGACGCACACGTAGATCTGGCTCATAAAGCCATGGTCTACGTGCAGCCAAAGGACGGAGTTGGAGGGGTTCTCTAGCATCATATATAGCATAACATCCGCCCTAACGAACACATACACCCCGGCTTTATATCGAAATTGTTCCTCGATGACATAGCCGGGATAACATAGGTAAGACATGTCGTCAGGGCGGCGTATTTGTGTCTCCGTGAGGAACATCACAGCGGGCCGTGCCGTTTCAAGGTGATGGTGGACGGCATCGAGGTTCGCATGGAGTCCACGGATATTAGTGAACTCCACCTTGAAAAGTGAAGTTGTGGGGTTTCCTGGGGCCGCTTTGAAACGTTTAATTTTTTTTGTTGCACTGCCATTGTAGGTTTGAAGAAGAAGCGTGAAGACAA
The DNA here is from genome assembly GCA_963556515.1 of Nudaria mundana. Taxonomy (NCBI): domain Eukaryota; kingdom Metazoa; phylum Arthropoda; class Insecta; order Lepidoptera; family Erebidae; genus Nudaria; species Nudaria mundana. Next base: position 23,950,722 of record OY748291.1, read on the forward strand.
GGTGACATTTGGTGCAGCAGTAAGTGACAAAGCGCCTAGTTTTGTCTAGAACCGTGTGGTTAGGTCGGAGCCGACTCGCCGGACGGAAGGGCTCCCAAACCCCCCTGATGCAAGGCCGCCGCTACCCCACACCGGTTACCACCCGGAGCGGCGATCCCAACATGTGGGGCAGCCTCCTGGGGTGGTTGGTCCCAGGCGGGCCCCATGACTGTGTTGCGTGCGGCCGCGGCAACGCGTCTCCCTGGCCGGCGAATCGACGCACACCTCCCACACTAGACTCCGCTTCGCCCCCACTGGTCCCATGCCTGCTGCACCATACATGGCCCGGGCCCGGCGATGCAGTTGCTGAACCCCTAACGCAACCCGGCCTGGGCTGGGTTACTTGGGGGGCTTTAGCACAGCTGCACGGTGGTACCCCCCGGACCAACACTGTTGTACCACCTGGTACCCACGTAGGGGCCGAAGCCACTCCATAGGTACCGTAAATTAACGAGCCTCGTCCGTTAATCAGCAGGTGCGCCACTAGCAGGTGAGGTCGCTGGGGCCCTAAAGATGTTGGTAGAGCCCCTTTACACCCAAAACTACTTATATATATTGCTCGTCAACTTGACTTCATTAGCCCTTCGGATGCGGAAGAAGAATACCGCACCAGGGCCTGACGGCGTGCCGGGGAAAGCTCTGGCTCTGACCCTCGATCATCTAGACGGCCGCCTCAGGGACCTTTTTGACGCATGTCTTACGCAAGGTCGGTTCCCTTTGTGCTGGAAGCGTGGGAAACTGGTACTCCTCCTCCTAAGCCGGGTCGGCCTCTCGAGTCGATCTCGGCCTACAGGCCCATAGTGCTGCTGGACGAGGCGGGTAAAATGCTGGAGAGGGTTATAGCTGCCCGTCTCCTCCGGCACCTAAATGAGACGGGGCCCGATCTGTCGGACGCTCAGTTCGGCTTTAGAGCTGGACGTTCGACGATCGATGCCATTTCGCGCCTGAGAGCTAGGACCGAGTCATCACAGCTCATATCACAGCCTTGGCAGGAAGACTTAGCTCAGCTGCCTATGCGGTTAGAAAGATAAGGTCACTGACTGACGAAAAAACGGCACGATTAGTTTATTTTAGTTACTTTCATAGCGTTATGTCATATGGTCTGCTGCTGTGGGGCTCAGCTGCCGATATTGAGACAATATTCATATTACAGAAACGAGCTATACGAGCAATCTATAGACTCGGACCCCGTGACTCGCTGAAAGAACTATTTAAAGAAATTAATATTTTAACAGTTGCTTCTCAATATGTTTACGACAACATCTTATATGTACGGAAGAACATAGATCTCTTCAAAAAAAATTCCGATAACCATAATTTTAATACAAGAAATAAAAATAAACTGGCAATGACAAAAATTAGACTTCATAAAGTTGGTAATTCGTTTGTAGGCAAATGTATAAAAATTTATAATAAAATTCCTCAGGATTTGGTTGACATGCCTCTTAATAATTTTAAATTAGTAGTTAAAATGTTTGATGATGAAAGGCTACTATAATGTAGACGAATATCTTAATGATAAAAATGCATGGTCACCCTAATCTTCTGTTGTTGGCCACTCGTATAATACAATATAAACTAATTGTAAACAATGTAAACAAAACAATATTAAAAAAGAAAATGGATAATCTACCTGAGTTTCTTGCTGGTATCTTCTCAGGAGAACCAACTTACCGAACCAGCGAAAGAATCATTTTCTAATGGTTATTTATGTACTTACTTAATTTAGTATTTTTATAATATTACTTGACAAAATTGTAAAATTTTGACATTCATATGTGCTCTTTATGTGCCTAAACTGAATAAATGAAATTGATTCTTTGATTTTTGATTCTTGATTCTTCTTTGAGTCGGGAGTGAGTCGTGGCGGAGTGGTATTGGCGGTGTCATTGGACATCGCCAATGCCTTCAATAGTCTGCCATTCAGTTGCATTGCAGAAGCCCTCCAATACCACGGGGTGCCCCGGTATCTGCAGCTGCTGGTGGCAGACTATCTACGGGCACGTTATGTTCAGTACGAGGGCCGAGACGGCATACTAAGACGGCGACTCATGTCGTGCGGTATTCCTCAGGGTTCGGTTCTAGGGCCACTCCTGTGGAACATCGGCTACGACTGGGTCCTACGTGTCCCTTTACCCCCAGGACTGGATGTTATCTGCTATGCGGCTGACACCCTAGTCGCGGCCTCAGGGGGGGACTTCGAAGAGGCGGTGCACTTAGCCACCGTGGGCGTCTCCCAGGTTGTTGAACGCATAGAAGCACTGGGGTTGCGGGTGGCTCTCGAGAAGACTGAGGCTCTTTTATTTCACGGGCCTCGTCGCGGTCCACCCAGCGGCGCAAGTCTAGAGGTACGCTCGGTCCTCGTACCGATCCGGCCCCAGATGAAATATCTGGGGCTCTTGTTAGATGGGAGGTGGCGCTTCGACGAGCACTTCATCCAGCTTGCACCAAGGCTCGTCAGCGCTGCGTTTGCTCATGCCAAACTGGGGGGACCCAGGGTTGCTTGCCGTCAGCTGTACGCGGGGATTATCCGATCAATGGCCCTATACGGTGTACTGGTGTGGGCAGCGACCTGGACTGCCCAAAATAGGGCTCGTCCTTTCTTTCTTTATTCTTTCTTTATTGTACAGATTTACAAACCACAAAACAAACAATAACAATATGTACAAAGGCGTGCTTAAGCCAGTAATGGCTTTTCTTCCAGCAGACCTTAGAGGTATAGAGGAGATAAATAATACTAAAGAGAGAAGAGGAAAGTGTAAACACGTACACATACAAAATTACACATAATACAAGAAGAAAATTAAACTAATAAATGTAATACATATAACAGAAATCAAATACATACACATAAGAACTTAATAATATAAGACTAAAGCTAAATACCTACATGCTACATACAGATGTAAATATACTTACTAAATAAGAAGGAGATAATATGATACAAATGAAAGTCAAAAGAATAATTATGGAAAATCATAGTTGGGAGAGGAAATGCTCCTTTACCCTTTTCTTAAAAATGTCCAATGAACGACTAGCACGGATATCATGTGGTAGTGAGTTCCATAATCTGACAGCCTGAATTGTAAACGAATTGTCATAACAACTAGAGGCATGAGCAGGAGTTCGAAGAAGTAGGGATGAGGAAACACGACATGCTTTGTCTCTAGGCACCAAATACTCAAAACGCTCACGCAGATAGGCAGGAGAATAAGGATTGTGAAGGATAGTATAGAGAAGAGAAAGGATATGAGCTTTACGACGTTGCCGAATAGGAAGCCACCCCAATCAATGCCGGAATTCAGATACGTGATCGTATTTACGAAGGCCATAGACGAAGCGGATTCCCAGATTCTGCAAGCGCTCGGGAGTCGCGAGTCGGGATCTGCTCTCCACCCGCATTACGCCACCCACGAAGGGGTGACGTCCATGTGTGTCTGGTCGTCACCGGTAGAGAGTTTTCGAGAGAGGGACGATACAGAGAGGGTGCCCCGTCACACCTGGGGCAGGCGCAGGGGGACCACTGAAGAAATAGCAAAATTGTTCCCGGTCCCCCTAAACAGGCGCAGAGTATGGCACACCGCAGGGGTTTTAGTGTATGCAAACCATACATAACCGCGCGGTGGCCCCGCACCGTGCGGTATTCGTCAGGAATCTCCCCTGCGTTAACAAAAAAAAAAAAGTAGTAAATACCTGAAATATCGATTATTTGGTAATCTATATAAGTTATAAGATGATTATATTACTTGGTAATAGATTACTTTCATTTTGAATTTGGTTCAGTTGCGCATCCTTAACCGGTTGTCGTTGATTGAAAATGTCGGTAGTAAGTATAAATCGTTACATTATTCTTAATTATTAATTTAGAATAGATCCTTGTCCGTGTGATATAGATATTTTCCTCTGATTCATTAAAATAGATAAATAATTATGGTATACGCCACATGTTTGTTGGTTCTGGGGCAAGATTCGACGATGTCCTTTACAGTTTTATATCAAGCAATATTATAAAAATACTTATTATATTCTGTTATTTAGGTATTATTCATTGTATTAATACAAATATGAAAAAATACAATTCAAACTAACTAAATATGTACATTACCTATTTTAAAATTATACTTTCTAATTATATCTAAATTCTAATATGCGTCAAAGAATTCCTCCACCTCGTCGCCGACTGGCAATGTTCCGAGAAGGCTGGCAGCATTTCCACGTTGTATGGCAATGCTTATTCTTTGTGCCAAATAGTAACCAGCCTTCTGGTCTTGAGAAGTGTCGATCATGAGTTTAGATAACATTTTGAATAGGCCGCGAGCACTCGGACCCCAAGATCCCAGCGTCTCTACCCCAAACGGCTCAAATATGTAGTCTCCAGCTAAATTGGAGTATTTGCGCTGTTTGAGGTTTCCGCTGATGCAGCAGCAGCGCCCGCACACCCCGCTGTACCAGGAAGGTGAGAAGGCGCCAGAGTGTCAACGCACGTAGCGTCCCATACTAAAGCCCCTCCCATCTTCCATGGCAGTAACGACATTCCATCAGGTCTCTTTCCATCTCTTTTCAAAAATACTAAATTAAGTACATAAATAACCATTTGAAAATGATTCTTTCGCTGGTTCGGTAAGTTGGTTCTCTTGAGAAGATACCCAGGTAGGAAGAAACTCAGGTAGATTATGCATTCTCTTTTTTAATAATAACTTAGTTTATCTAAAACATTTTAATGAGAATCCTTGATACTTTTGTAATTAGAATTAACGCCACGTAACGCTATGTTTGCGTTCGTTCCCTAATTAATACTTATTTAGAGTGAAGTTGTTGACTAATTAAAATACAGAAGGGATCTTTGCTGGCTATTTCTTTTTTATAAGGATTTTTATTAAAGAAGAAATAAAGGAATGATGTCTCTATTATTTGTATTAGACTTGGGCGGAGTTTATGTCTGTTCAACGTGAAGTTTAACGACGGTTGTGTAATACCTCTGCTTGGAGTTTGTCTGAGTTTAGCACATCAAATATAAAAATTATATATATTATAGACTTTCGAATAACTTAAGTATAAAACTATGAACCTTATAATAATAAAGCCTGGACTCTAGGGATTGTAGGTAATGTAACATCGGTCCTGGCTGTTGGAATATGGGTTCGGAATACCAAATGGTTATTGATAATAGACAATAGGCTTGTACCTTGTTACATGGGACCAACAAAATTATTGGCAAAATTTGGTTGTGTAATTCATCTCTGTCTACACCCTCGTGGATTTAGAGTTGCCTGTATGGAAAATAGTCAATAAACTCACTCTAAACTCTAAACGGCTAGCTCGAAAAATCTGAAAATATTTGTGATGGTAGTCCTTGTAATGAACTTTGAAGGAAAACTATAACGGATCCAATAACTCTGTTAGTTCAGGAGTTATAGAAGTTATTATGTTTGACTACGAAACCCTATTCTATGCGTGGCCCGACACGCACTTGGCCGGTTTTACTTCGCAGAGTTACTTTGTCAGATGTCTATGAAGTCGTTGCTATTTCTACTACTAGTTCACGACTGTGCTAGTAGCACTTGTGTGTAGATTCGAAAGAGCTTTTAAAGTTGGTTAAGTAGTGACGGAGCCTATTTAAAGGCAAACAAACAGTTAATTAATTAAATCTTTTCCTTTTTAGAATATTAGTAGGTAAGGTCTAAGGTAGTCTAGTCTAGGTGACCACCTCTGTGGTCTCTGCGGGGGTTTGGTCGGGATGAGAGCCCGCGTCGTTGGGGTAGGGTTTTATTCCGCGTCAGTGAGTGAATCTGGTTGCGTGCTTTGGGGCAAAGGCCCCGCAGCACGCAACCCTTCTAGCCTGCTTCTGTAAGGACGGCGGGTAGCGATCCCGCCGTCCTTAGGCCCTGATCATGGAGGTCGATGGTCTAGGGCGTAAATGAGTCTGCGGCGCCCTCGCCGCTGACTACGGAACTCGGCGGGGAGGGTACGCCCCCTCTCCCTCTCGGCCGCCTCCTTTGCGAGCGTGACTTGCTCGCGGAAGGACACGCCTAGACCTAGGTCCCGGCGCTGAGTCGCCCACGCTGAGCACTCTACCAACGTGTGGGTACATATTAGTAGGTAAGGTAGTCTAGGCTCCGCCCGCGTGACTTACTCCCGTGGGTACATATTAGTAGGTAAGGTAGTCTAGGCTCCGCCCGCGTGACATACTCCCGTGGGTACATATTAGTAGGTAAGGTAGTCTAGGCTCCGCCCGCGTGACATACTCCCGTAGGTACATATTAGTAGGTAAGGTAGTCTAGTCTCCGCCCGCTGACATACTCCTGTGGGTACATATTAGTAGGTAAGGTAGTCTAGGCTCCGCCCGCGTGACCCGCGTGACATACTCCCGTGGGTACATATTAGTAGGTAAGGTAGTCTAGTCTCCTCCCGCTGACATACTCCTGTGGGTACATATTAGTAGGTAAGGTAGTCTAGGCTCCGCCCGCGTGACATACTCCCGTGGGTACATATTAGTAGGTAAGGTAGTCTAGGCTCCGCCCGCGTGACATACTCCCGTGGGTACATATTAGTAGGTAAGGTAGAGTAGGCTTCGCCCGCGTGACATACTCCCGTGGGTACATATTAGTAGGTAAGGTAGTCTAGGCTCCGCCCGCGTGACATACTCCCGTGGGTACATATTAGTAGGTAAGGTAGAGTAGGCTCCACCCGCGTGACATACTCCCGTGGGTACATATTAGTAGGTAAGGTAGTCTAGGCTCCGCCCGCGTGACATACTCCCGTGGGTACATATTAGTAGGTAAGGTAGTCTAGGCTCCACCCGCGTGACATACTCCCGTGGGTATATATTAGTAGGTAAGGTAGTCTAGGCTCCGCCCGCGTGACATACTCCCGTGGGTACATATTAGTAGGGAAGGTAGTCTAGGCTCCGCCCGCGTGACATACTCCTGTGGGTACATATTAGTAGGGAAGGTAGTCTAGGCTCCGCCCGCGTGACATACTCCTGTGGGTACATATTAGTAGGGAAGGTAGTCTAGGCTCCGCCCGCGTGACATACTCCTGTGGGTACCGTGACCTACTCCCGTGGGTACATATTAGTAGGGAAGGTAGTCTAGGCTCCGCCCGCGTGACATACTCCTGTGGGTACATATTAGTAGGGAATGTAGTCTAGGCTCCGCCCGCGTGACATACTCCTGTGGGTACATATTAGTAGGTAAGGTAGTCTAGGCTACGCCCGCGTGACATACTCCCGTGGGTACATATTAGTAGGGAAGGTAGTCAAGGCTCCGCCCGCGTGACATACTCCTGTGGGTACATATTAGTAGGGAATGTAGTCTAGGCTCCGCCCGCGTGACATACTCCTGTGGGTACATATTAGTAGGTAAGGTAGTCTAGGCTACGCCCGCGTGACATACTCCCGTGGGTACATATTAGTAGGGAAGGTAGTCTAGGCTCCGCCCGCGTGACATACTCCCGTGGGTACATATTAGTAGGTAAGGTAGTCTAGGCTCCGCCCGCGTGACATACTCCTGTGGGTACATATTAGTAGGTAAGGTAGTCTAGGCTCCGCCCGCGTGACATACTCCTGTGGGTACATATTACAGGAATAACAAGTAGTATTTATTACATATTAGTAAAAGAATTTTCAAAATCGGTCCAGTAGTTATTAAGCCTATTCAATGCAAACTATGTAAGTAGGTAGTAGGTATTAGTAGGTAGTAGGTAGTAGGTATCTATAAATAACCGCGGCTCCAAACTTCCTTCTCCCTTAATAAGTACTAAATTACTTTATAAATAGACCACTAAGTACATCTAATTGATGTAATCAGAACATCTTGTAAGACAACACGAGCTCTTAGAAGTTGCGTCTTTCGACGAATAGCGCCAAATTGTATCAATTGACCAATCCATCCGCTCGCTCGGCAATTAGAGTTACGTAGAAATCCGAGTATCTACAGGAGAGTAGGAGAGTACTGCAAACTTCAGTCAGACTTGGTCGGAGTTATCCAAAACTTGTCCCGCTTTATACACTAGACTCGAACTTTGTCCCCACACAACTATCTGATAGACTCTCACTAAAGCTCCGCCCGTAATTTGTTTAGCAAAAGTCCGTTGCTTAGATTTATCGACTGCAATACGTAAAAGCAAGGTTTGTTGGATATTGTGAGGAGCTCAATCTATACTATTATATAATTGTAAAGTGGTTGTATCTGTACATTGGAGATATTTGAAAAAACATACTTGGGTTATGTTTTGTTAACGATATATATCCTGTCTGTTTGTCTGTTTGTTCGCGATGGACGCAGAAACTACTGAACTGATTTTGATGCGGTTTTTTTGTTAGACAGGGCTTGGTCAGACTTAAAATCTTACGTTTGTTTCATCGCAATCGGTTGATTAGAACCGGAGATGTGACCAAAAATATAATAAACTGAATTTAACGGAGATATATAGATGTCACTTTTTATTATTATTGGTCAATTTTTATAGCTTACTAGCTGTTGCCCGCGGCTCCGCCCGCGTGGATGTCGGTTATCGCGACCAAACATACCATCATAAATTTCCTCTCTTAAGATCTAATCTATCCTTGTACCAAATTTCATCAATATCAGCCAAATTTCATAAATACCTAACAATAATAAGGTATACAAATTGACCAATAATAATAAAAAGTGACATCTATATATCTCCGTTAAATTCAGTTTATTATATTTTTGGTCACATCTCCGGTTCTAATCCCGTCTAACAAAAAAACCACCATCAAAATCCGTTCAGTAGTTTCTGCGTCCATCGCGAACAAACAGACAAACAGACAGGAAATTAAAATAAATATTTTCGTGTTCAGTATCGTTAACATAACATAACCCAATTATTTTTTTTCAAATATCTCCAATGTACAGACACGACCACTTTACAATTATATAATAGTATAGATTATTGTTAGGTATTTATGAAATTTGGCTGATATTGATGAAATTTGGTACAAGGGTAGATTAGATCTTAAGAGAGGACATTTATGATGGTATGTTTGGTCGCGATAACCGACATCCACGCGGGCGGAGCCGCGGACAACAGCTAGTAATATATAAACATGTAAATTATACTAACTTTCAAACTTAAGAATTCCTTTTTCTAGGAATTGACACGCACATGTGCTAATGCATGACAATTATATTTACCAAACTAGTCTATATAACTAGTATATTATTATCTTTGTTGGCATTGAATAGCCTCCGTAATTATTAAACCTATATAAAAAAATATTTCACTAAAATGTAGCTACATTATCCCTGAAGTGTATGAAAATATGCTACTGTTTATACCGGTAATGTGTTCCCGTGCGAATTACCCGAGCTTCAATAAAAATATGGCCGAATATGAAATTGGAATTTTATGAAAGTCCAATGGCAATACAAACTCATTCTAAATCGTAAGTAAAAATATAAAGTTTTAGTATAATAAAAATCTAAGTATAATTAGTTATGCTAAAATGGTATCCTTCTTCAGAATAGAAATTGTTGTACCTCCAAGATACCTATCTTACAATATTTGCTTTCTCTCCCTAATTAATAGCTCTTCAGAACGAAGTGGTTGACTAATTAAAATCGGTTAAGTGGATGCTGTGCGGTTCTTCCTTTGATGGAGGAAATACGAATTAGATTTCTTATTTATCTAACTGAAGATCTGCGATGGAATTTGTAGCTATGGAGTTTTAGCTAGTTAACTCGGGGACAATGTATTAACACACTACACGTAACTACATGTCAGTGAAAGAATTTTCAAAATCAGTTCAGTAGTTACGGAGTCTAATTACTTGAGAGCCTGTTCAATCAAAACAAACAATCTTTCCCTTTATAATATTAGTACAGATGATGTTTAATTTAATATCAAACCCTGGTTCGTCGACGAGTTAGGGTGTCAGTTAGAGAATATGCGCTGTTCTTTGGCGGCTTGATAGAGATAGACTTGGCTAACGGTATAGTTCTATCAGTTTATAGGTCAGGTTAATTTGGTCCTCTACGGAACATCGACATTATATAGGTGTGTAGTAGATGCGGAAGCTGGATTGAAATCTCATTTGTTGAAAGAGGTAAGCGCTAAAGGCACTCGCGAAAGTAAATTTACTACTTACGTACCCTTCGATCATTCAACTTAAGAGCTCTAACAAAAATTGAAGGTTCCCAAAGTTGGATCGCTTCCTGACTCATCAGTATTTCGAGTAGTTATTTCTGTAGTAGAGATGTTATTATTTCTATTACCTACCTAAGTATATTACTTACGTTGTAGGATTAGAATTCATATTAAAATAATACTGTTCAACAAATAAATCCTAAATAATACGAGATTTAACTCTTCTAAATAAACAATAAATGAATGTAAAGAATGCACATCGCTCGAATAAAACTTCGAATCAAGTAGACGTGCGGACACAAAACAGAGATTCCGCGGAAATTCCGCAGCTGATTTATTCAGCAATCCGTTTTATCGATAGCGCGTTTTACGCACTTTATTAGATTCTAAATTCTCTACCGTTTCTCTTGAATAACAACGATTTGTTAAAAGTTAGTTGTTTATTTTTTTATTTTTTATTTTGAAGCACTAATATTTTTTTAGGTACCAGACTTTAGTAAGTATTTGATAGCGTTTTTTTCGTGCTTATCGCTGAAAATACAATATGGAAAAGAATACTAAAAATATAATACCACATCCAACTTTCTTGTACTTAATTTTCAAGGGTCTTAAACAAAGACCTTAATAACTGAGGTCTAGAAATATTTTTCAAAGAGACTCAAAGTTGCACGAAACCTAGAGGGACCTGAGTCTATTTTGAAAACTACCTAAATCACTTAAAAATAGCAATCAGTCCTTTTACTGCTCTCGAGAATTTTCTGAATGAGCAGTTTTGAGGAATAACAAAAAAAACACTAAACTGATCTAAAAGTTTTATCTTTAAAAATATGAAGAAAATAAACTTTTTTTTTAACGTGGTAAGTTGGAGTGTGGCAACTTGTTACTTACGAGGTGCATGAATATTCCTCAACTAATACGTGCGAGACAAGAGGCTCCCTTCTGAAACGCTTCTGATGTTCGTCCATGCCACTATTTGCATTTTAAAAATATTTTTGCAGCAAAAGTTTTGCAAGAACTGCACCTAACTTCCATAACTATCCTTATGAATGCGTTATGTCTTCTGTTGCTTGCCACAATCTTTATGGTTGCATTATTCATTTTAAGTACAATTTGGTTGGATTCTATGATAGTACTTATCATGATAACTACAAGTAAAAATGTCACGTGGTCTTTCAATATACGTGGTGTTTGTTAACCATACTTTTTTTATTATTTACTTAGTAAAGTACTTGGATTTGGCCCACGAGATTGTCGACATGTGGCATGTAAGCTCAGCTGTTATTGTACCGATAGTCGTTTCCGTGCATGGACTGATCGCCAAGAGCCTCGACCAACACCTACAAAGGCTCTCGTTAGACGGTTGGATTAAGGGCCTGATGCAGAAGGCAGTGTTGCTCGATACGGCACGCATCGTAAGGAAATTCCTCTCTATGGAGCCCTAACCACCGGTAGCTTGGTCCTTGTACCCGATGCCGGTGGGTCACGTAGGTATATAACAGTAAGATTTCATGAATATGTACTTTGCAAACAATAATGTATCACAATTCTCATAGTAATTTACTCAACTTATTCGTCTGTTTTGAATATCTAACCTATCAATGAAGTAGTTTATCATAAAAATATCCTAGCGGAAAAAAAATTCAATAGCGAGATTGATAAAAAGAGTGGAATTGTTTAAGCAAAGCTTTTAAATGGACTTTTCTCTGAGAACAAGGAAGCCAAGCGGAGCAGCCGTCGGGCACACTTTGTTATTGTTTGTCGGATGCCTATTAAGAGCTGCAGTAGGTGTTGAACAGATTTTGTACTTAAACAGCCGGCTTTTACGCCTCATTTGTATTCTTCTCCCTTGGATGCGATAAATGAACTTATTGATTATATACTTGGCTGGCTTTTCCTTTGAGAGCACGTTACACTAGACATAGAGAAGTGTATTTATTGCAAGGTGCTCCATTCTAGTACTTTACAATACTGTTTTCTTGATCACTGTCAGACCAACATGCAGATCTATTTGCATCATTAGTTGGAAATGTTGTTTCCAAGGTGAGTTCTATACCTACGGTTACAAATACAATTTCCGGTAACGGCAATAAAAGTGTTCCTCAGAAAATAATAGCAGAATTACCTGTCTGTTTCTGTTTACCCTTCCTTCACACAGTACAGTCGCAAAGCCTTTTTTTAAAGCTAATCTATTGCCGGACTCCCCGAGCTCCCCCGCACTCGGCAGAATACCCATAGCACCGGCGGACTTTGGCAACCAAAGTGGCGTCTGTCGCAAGTGGATGGGTCGGGTTTTATCCCGCGTCGGTAAGCGAAGGCGTGCATGCGCTAAAGCACGCAACCCTTATGGCCTGCTTCTGTAAAGACGGTGGGTTGCAAGTCCTCCGTCCTCAGGCTCCGATCATGGACTATCGCAGAGGATGCAAAAATATTGTCTTCTTTTGGTTTTCACACCCAAATATTACAAATTTAAAGCTTATCGTTATAAAATTGCGTTTGATACTTACAACGTTATAGTTAAATGTACCAGAAAATAAAATTGGCTGAGCAATAACATCTAGGGAAAACTCGTCATAGTTGGTAGCGATTAGTCAAATGTCAATAATTCATTGTACGCTTTTAACGAGGATCACTTCTATTGATGCAAGTTTCCTCAAGGCTGTTTTCTGAGCGAAATTAAAAAAGTTTGTCGAGTTGCGAATTGTTCATCTTTGTGTCGTGTCCAGTCACTCATAATGTCCAACCGAATTATCTACATCATTTTAAACTTCGTTAGGAATTTTTAGGGACTATTTTTATACTTAGCTCAGTGTAGGACCTCCTTCTATTTCGAAGGAGATCCTAATATAAGAGCATCATATGACTAAATACCGACGAAACCCGAACCGCTGAGTGTGAGTGAGCTCTGTTTCATCATATAGGTAGCTGAATTTAGGTTTGCGTAACATAATGGTTATTGATTAAATTAATGTTTTGATGATAAAAATCTAGTAATTGACATTTAGCATTGCCATTTTTACTTGATGCTATTGTTTTTATTCTTTAAATTTTGACTTTACATTTTAACTTGACATCTGTATTAATTCTATTATTGTAGTTATCATATTTATTATATAATTTCCTGTATTGTTGGCCCAATTTTGATATATTATTTATAGACCTACATATTTCTTCAAATTAAAGGGCCTAATAATGTTTTTAAATATGTATCAGATTAATTATTTTACTATGTTTATGCTGCATGTGTTAATTATTTACATACCATAATGCAATGGTAGAATGTAAATGGGACATAATGTAATTTAACACCTATAACTGTACCTGCATTCTGTGAATCAATAAATGAATATGAAAATGAACGGAAATAGGTTTTCTCTCGATTTCTGTGTCCTCATCAGAACTACTGGGCTAACATGTGAGCGTAAGGCGTAATACGGTCCTCTGTATATCCCTAAGAATATAAGCGTAATTATCTGCTTGTGTCTGTAGCCCTCAATCAGTTTTCGATTACGTTTGCACTAGGAAAAATATTAAACATTGATGAAGAGAATTTCAGAAAATTCAATTCTGTGAAGCAACACAATTAAGTTTTTTACCAAGAAGAGATGGTTTGAATATTGATGGTTGCGAGTGAGGAGTGAGGCCTACTCGTAGTTATCCCCGCGGCGGCTATCACCAACCGATAATTTCCCTTAGGTACGTATCGGTTGAATTGACTTACGGAATTGTTACACGATGGAGGAATTTTAACAATTCATCATTTCATATTGGGACCCCGAGGCCGTATTTTATTATGAACTTTTTACTTTCGATAACTGGTTTCCGTCTGCGACATCCGTGCTTATTTCTTAGGAATATTTTCCTGGCGGCAATTTTAATGAAAGTATCGGGTGCCTGATAATGAAATACCGTTGGCACTTACAAATTGTGTTTTTTATTGAATTAAATGCGCCTGTACGTTTGTTGTGCCCAGTTGTGCCTATTTGTGCACATGATGACGATGGTAATCATTTTAGTCATGCTTTAAGCAAAAACAAATTACTGAAAACACAAACTAATTATATTTATACTGAATGGCACAAACACAAAATATATTAATCAACACTATTTATTATACAATTTTTCCTTTTTTTTGCAACATTGTTCATTGTTCAGTCGTACTCGTATGTTCTATATCGGAGAGTCGATAGCAGTCGGTAACGTGTGGGTTTTCAATTTGAATCTGTTTTGAAATTATCTCAGTCAATCAACGAAACAACCAGTATAGCTGTAACATATCAGTATAGATGAGTTCTGTAATTCAATAAATAGTACAAAAATACACAAAATGAAAAGAATAAATGTGAAGTTATACCTGTAACGAGACCATTAAGGATAACGAGAGCTCCTGTCCGATATTATTTGTTACAAGGAGATCTTATACTTGGTTACAACATCTATTGGTGGAATTATCGTTAAGGACTCTTTTTCACGGAGAGCACTTATTAAGTATTTTTTTCGTGTATTACTGTAGTAGAATACTTACGACATCATACAATTACCTACATATTGGGAACGGGCAAAATACTACTACTCCTATCTCCATATCAAAATAAAAGCGCTTGACTCCTTACTTACCGAGTCGTCGCATTACCTCATATTGGAAATGACGTTATTACCCAGTTATTGGCACTCCACATTGGGAGTAATACGAGTATAGCATAGCACAAAGCAAACATTTTTATTATTCGAATAACTAACCCAAAAACAATGTTTTCCTCATGTCTTAATTTATATTAATTGTAAGGTACGGGTACTTTGAGACAGTGGCTTGGTGGCCTGTATCAGCGATACTTATCTATTTATGATTATGCGAATGGGGGGATGTAGGGTTACATTTATTAAATATTTAGGCAGATTGAAATTATCTAAATTAAGGCATAACTTCACGCGTAGTGTATTAGATGCAGCATCTTGCTGGATATGTTGTGTGTAGGCTATAAATGTAAACTATTGGGAAAGAGTGGCCGGGGGTTTTTATTGCCAGGTTATTTACTCACGGCTTCACCCATTCCAAGAATCAATCAATCAAAGAATCAATTTCATTTATTCAGTTTAGGCACATAAAGAGCACATATGAATGTCAAAATTTTACAATTTTGTCAAGTAATATTATAAAAATACTAAATTAAGTAAGTACATAAATAACCATTAGAAAATGATTCTTTCGCTGGTTCGGTAAGTTGGTTCTCCTGAGAAGATACCAGCAAGAAACTCAGGTAGATTATCCATTTTCTTTTTTAATATTGTTTTGTTTACATTGTTACAATTAGTTTATATTGTATTATACGAGTGGCCAACAACAGAAGATTAGGGTGACCATGCATTTTTATCATTAAGATATTCGTCTACATTATAGTAGCCTTTCATCATCAAACATTTTTTAACTACTATTTTAAACTTATTAAGAGGCATGTCAACCAAATCCTGAGGAATTTTATTATAAATTTTTATACATTTACCTACAAACGAATTACCAACTTTATGAAGTCTAATTTTTGTTTATTTTTATTTCTTGTATTAAAATTATGGTTATCGGAATTTTTTTTGAAGAGATCTATGTTCTTCCGTACATATAAGATGTTGTCGTAAACATATTGAGAAGCAACTATTAAAATATTAATTTCTTTAAATAGTTCTTTCAGCGAGTCACGGGGTCCGAGTCTATAGATTGCTCGTATAGCTCGTTTCTGTAATATGAATATTGTCTCAATATCGGCAGCTGAGCCCCACAGCAGCAGACCATATGACATAACGCTATGAAAGTAGCTAAAATAAACTAATCATGCCGTTTTTTCGTCAGTCAGTGGCCTTATCTTTTTAACCGCATAGGCAGCTGAGCTAAGTCTTCCTGCCAAGGCTGTGATATGAGGACCCCATTGTAGTTTACTATCTAGAGTTATCCCAAGAAAAACTGTGGTATTGACTATTTGAACTAATTCATTATTCATAGTAATATGAGTATCCACCTGTCTAACATTGGGCATAGTAAATTTTACACATTTTGTTTTCTTCGCATTGAGCAGCAAGTTGTTACTTGTGAACCAATGCAATATTTTCGAAAGGGTATTATTTACATCGTCAAGTGCTACTTTTTGTCTATCACTTTTAAAAATTAATGATGTGTCATCAGCAAATAATACTATCTCACAAAGATTTTTAGTGAAATAAGGAAGATCGTTTACGTATACTAAGAATAAAAGGGGTCCTAATATCGAGCCCTGGGGTACTCCCATGACTAATGAGGCGCCAGAAGCGTCGGTGCCATTAATGTTTACTTTTTGTACTCTACCAGTGAGGTAAGACTCGAGTAAGCCAAGTGAGCTGTTCGAAACACCATAATAACCTAATTTTCATTGCTTTGTGAATCTGGTTTTCAATGTAAATTCTAATGTGCTGACGTTAATAAACGTTATTTTATAACTTATAATAAAAAATAAATTTGAGTTTTACTTTGACTATGTTACTTGATAACTTACTAAGTGTAAACCAGGCATTAAGGTTCCAATTTTCTTCTCTTAACTGCATCACTGATTGGAAAATGTGACGTGTTATTCGAATCATATTTTGGTAATTCCACGGCCTCTACTGTGAGGTTCTATAGCTATAATATTTTCTTCATATAATTATGTAGGTATTTTATTTAAATTTCTTTGAAATCGTCGTAAAGTAAAATTGTATTGACAATTTAGTCAAAATTCATTATAGTTGGAAGTCATTACTCAAATGCCAATTACTAAATTTAAACGAGAATTTATTCTATTCATCTAAATTTCCTCAAGATGGATGTCTGGATGATATTAAAAACTTTGTTGAGTTTCTGTAATTTTAGTTCATTAATTTATTAATAAATAGCTTGTTAAGAATATTATATTAATGTAGCCAGCTAGTTCAAATAACAAGAAAGGAAGTAGGAATGACTACTGGTCATAAAATTGTCGTCAGAAGGCGTGGAAAAGATAAATATGGAATATTTAATAGGAAAACAAGATTAAAATAAACAATTTAATTATGTACGTACAGAATATCTCAGTTGAGTTTATCAGTTACATACAATCTGGCTATAACAGACTACACACAAACGTGTATCGTCGTCTCATTTGTCGCCCATTTGTCGGCCTGGGCATAGGCCCCCCCCGCAGAGGAGGGAATTCAGTCTACATATCCACCCAGGTCAGACGTGTTGAAATATGATTTTTGTGTTGAGGTTTGCTTCTCTAAGCATACTTATATATTTTTAAATATATTATACTGAATATACATAGAAAATACCCAAACTCCGATACAAATATTTGTGGATCACAAAAATACCTATTTGATTCGACCCGGGAGTCGAACCCAGGATCTCAGGGACGGCAGTCCCATACATATAGGTACCACTGTGCCACTTAGGCAGAACAAACTATTATACCACAAAGAAAACTAAAACTTCCAAGACGCATTGCTACCTTATTTGCTTGGAATTAATTAAAAATGTGTAGTAACGAGCACCAGGGGTTAGGGACGCCATACATCACAAAACGAGAACATCTCGCTAGGCGCAACATCTCCTGCAAATTTCAGACTATTAGAGTAACCACACGTTCCGATAACGATAGGGAAGCGTACCTGAATGTCGTCCTAAATGATGTAACTGGGAAATACTACAACTTATAATTCTCACAAACAGAATAGCTGGACGGTCAGAAGGTAGAAAATATGTGTTACTAACCAACAACGCCAACTTCATTATACTCGTATTACCGTTGTATCACCTTATTAGTTTATTTATTATTAGCTTATCAGTCGATGCTCGGGCGAATATAAAAGTGGGGGTCAGCAGCATTTTCAATTAGGTTTGCCACCTATTACGCCTTTGTAAAGCTACTGGAATGAAATGATTTATTTATTTGTATAGGTCATTAAAATGGCTCTTACAAACGTCAGTAAGTACTTAAAATAAAAAGTATCATTGCTTCTATATTTACATGTACTGCCAGATTAGCAAAGCAATAAGTAGAACAGAGAGAAAGACATTTTCAATAATTGACACATTTACACATTTTCTTAAGACTAAATGTGGGACGAATGTACATTGGTCTCGTGTCAAAATCAATAAGCGTGTATAAATAATAAAAAAAAAAAATTGTCACCTAAGTACAAAATACGGCCATTTTAGGAGGCGCCTGAACCATGCTCAAGCCAGACACTTTTATCGTTAAGGTAATCGACTGTCTTATAGTATGCTTTTTGACATAAAGTGGTCTTTATAAAGGTTTTAAATTTATTGTCAGGCATCCAAAGGACCGATTCAGGCAATTTATTATAAAAGCGTATACCTTCCCCCTTGAAAGAATGACCAACCTTGCTAAGCCGATAACACGGAGGGAGTAGTTTATTTTTATTACGTAGATTTCTGTCTGTAACGTCACTTACTTTAGTATAGCTAGATATATTTTTCCTGACATACAGTATGTTATCCAATTATATTGGGAAGCTACAGTTAAAACATTAATATCTTTAAATCGTTCCCTAAGAGAATCTCTCTTACCTAAACAATACATGGCACGGACTGCCCTCTTTTGTAATATAAAAATTGTTTCTATATCTGCTGCATTTCCCCAAAGTAGTATTCCATAGGACATTAAGCTATGGAAGTAACCAAAGTAAACTAGCCTAGCAGTAGCTACATCTGTCAACTGCCTAATCCGTCTCACAGCATATGCAGCAGAGCTAAGCTTATTAGCTAAAGTGGTGATATGGTCACCCCATTGTAATTTAGAATCTATGGTTATTCCTAAAAAGGTAGTGTTATTTACAAATTCTAACCTTTGGCTACCCAGCAGGATATGGACATTTGCTTGTCTGACATTGGGCATTGTAAATTTAACGCATTTGGTCTTTTCTGCATTCAACAATAGGTTGTTTGTAGAAAACCAAATATCATTTAAAATATTATTAACGTTATTTACTTTGAATATAAGTAATGTATTATCCGCGAACATTACTATGCCAGCTTGTGCCTCGATCATGCAAGGCAAGTCATTAACATAAACCAAGAAGAGAAAAGGCCCCAGAATTGATCCCTGAGGTACGCCTATTTTGACGTTAGTTCCGTTTGACTTAACGTTGTTCACATGAACAGTCTGCAGCCTATCTGTCAGGTAAGATCCTGGCGAAGGTTGGACAAGTGGATAGGCTTCTGCCTACACCTTTAGGCCAATAAGCATTATTCATATGTATATTACATAAAATGATAATTACAAAGTAATATCCGTCAAAACACTTATAGTATGGTGTTCCTATCGTGACGGCCGTATGGGGAGGAGGCACACTCAAAAATGCAATAAACGCACCTCGCGGACCACTCGTCGTGCATTCTTGAGCTGTTCATGCCGAATTTCCCCTGCTCCCCCAACTACACAACACATATTAAAGTAGAAAACATTACATGCATGATTATGTTGGAAACATGCTTTCATACGGTGATGACAATATAGAAAGGCTGAAGCTGGAAAATATGCTGAGCGAAAATTCACAGTTACGGTTAAAAAAATTTGGGGTGCCAATGACAAGACATGATTACATCGACCCCTATGAAGTATTAGTTTTGACGTACGTACATTTTTATTACTGCCAGTGATTCAAATCAATATAAATATATTGATATAGGTTTTGCGCTAAATGTAACGTTCCTGCAGAGTCATTGCTTTCTTTGATTGCTTCAGTGGCGTAATCGGTAGTGCATCCGCTTTCGACGCCGGAGTCTCGGGTTCGATTCCCGGTCGGGACAAACTTTGTGTGATGACACATACGTTTGTACCGAAGATTAGGTGTTTCCTATGTATATATTTTATAGGTATATATTTACAAAAAAAAGAAATTATATAGGTATTTATAAGTTTATCTAGTACTCATATCACAAGCTCTGCTTAGTTTGAGACTAGATGGCGTTGTGTAAATTGTGTAATTAAATACAAAATCCACATTATACTTTTTTAAATCATTCCACACACTCCTTCTGTTAGGTTAAGTTAAAACAAGGAAATTTTACCTTTTTCCTTGCATTTACATTGTTACCGCGAGCTCCTGAAATTGAATCAATCAGGGAGACAAAAGATGAAAAGAATAAAAGAGATGTAATACCTGTAACGAGACCATTAAGGATAACGAGAGCTGCTGTCCGACATTATTTGTTACAAGGAGATCAATTAAATGATACTTGAGTTACAACGGTATTTTGCTTTAAGACTGTTTCCTTCACAATGATAACGCTTGTCTTTGTTATCATGTCGTGTAAAACTCACTGGAAAGATGATATTCGTAAGACAGCAGGTAAGATCGATGCAATTGTCCCAGGTTCTAATGCAGTGATGTGTCATAGGCTGGTGATATATGAAAAAAAGTAAATTCGTTATATTGTTCTACGTATTTTAGACAGCAAAACAAATACGTGTCTCTCAAATGTAGTACAAATTATACTATGTACCGGATATGGACTTGGATACTATAGTACCTATCCAAGTCCATGATATAGAAACGAGATAGAGATTTTGATTATGTACTATGTAGTAGCTGCTAGTGATCTTATTTTGTAGGCTGTTGAAATACAATTGCTTTGTAGTACTTAATTTTAGAATTTACATCATTTAGATATCTAACTATGAACTTAAGATTCAGAAGAATATGTGGCTTTGACGGCTTACTTTGTGACACTAACAGGATACCTGTATTTGACACAAGAGAGTGTCTGAGAGAGACGATCGCACATTTTTTTTCATCTCCGCGGGCCTAGGCCGCCGTCGCACCTGCGTCTATTGCCGAACGCCTCTGCCAAACAGGATTGCACTTGGAATCACAGAACGAATTGAATATTCGTATTCTTCACACGTTCTCTAGTTTCTCTATTTGTAACCTTTATTTTTACGGGTGGTAATCACAGCAATCATTTATCATCCGATATAGGCTCTTTGTTTGTTCTAAATAATTTTTTTTAAAAATCTATAGGCTTAGAAAAGTGAACAAAATGAGTGTAACTAGAGCTCGGGTTCTCTCATTACACAATTATGTCATTACACTCCTCCTATCTCCATTTTATCTGCACAGTACTATAAAAGCTTTTCATTTCTTTACATATTGTGATCTCGCGTTACCTCGTGACGTTCACCTGATCACCGGCAATAGCTTTATTACCCCGTTATTGGCTTGTACTCGACGCCAGGAGTAATATTTCATTGGAAAACAATTTTAAATGCGTTTTATGCAAAATATTATGGGATATTGTTATGACTTTATTTATTGATTGGCGAATAATACCTTGTTAGCGTTTTGTATAATACATACATACACATATCACGCCTATATCCCCGAAGGGATCGGCAGCGGTGCATTACACACCCACAATTTGCCAGTATTTTTAGTCCCACGTAATTAATAGGGGCAAGCCTATTGCCGTCACCGGGCCCTCTAGAAAGTTATGTCCAATATCACCGAATTAATTTAAAATAAGTAGCTTTAATATAATTTTGAAAACTAAATTTGATACCCGTTGCCTTGCGATGATATGTCGATGAAAGGCAACAAAATCTTACGTGCCAGCCGCTATGGCCCAGCCAATTGAAGTCCTGGTCATTTTGCTATCCAACTAATATTAGTGATAAAATAAATAGCGATGAATAACATTGTAAAATGGAATTTCAATTTCACAATCAAATAAAATTACAAAAATGTAATAATTATAATTTAATTTCGGATTTTGTAGCCCAGAGAATTTTTACGAAATAAAGCAAAAAGATTAAAGACAAAGGAAAATTACACTTGAACGATTCTTTAATAATAGAAAGCGTCAATAATTACCATTCTTTTATAGAGGAGTAATTAATATCAGAAAAATAACCCGGAAAACGGTGGCACGAATTAATTGCACTCTAAATGACTGAGAATATTATAAAAGAAAATGTGACAACGGTGGCTCTTTCAAGCAGTTTTCTTTTTAGACCATTTGATTAATAAACTCAATATTAATATTATATTTTATACTGTTCACGAGAGAAGGTTTAACATCTTGAACTCAATAAGACAGTTGATACTCATTTAAAGATTTCAGCTACAAAATGTTTCATTGGTACTCATAGGGTTCAAATGTTCTTTCAAATTGGAGTATCCGATATCATTGTTAACAATTTCCAAGATATTTAATTTGGAAAGGGAATCTGAACTTTATGATAGATTATAATAGATGCTTTCGATTGTCGGCACTTGGTGGAACTTATAGTAATAAATTTTTGGAAAAAAACTCACTTGTACACCATTCCACAAATATTTTATTTTCTATAAACCCGGTTTCGCCTTATGGCATCATCAGAGGTGTTCACTCATACTCAATCTACACACAATTCACTTTTGTAACACATTTTCTACTACTATTATTTATTTTTACTTTTAGAACACATTTATAAATTATATAAATTGTTACCCGAAAAGAACCCAAAGAATTGAAGCGTGTATTTTTGTTCCTATTTTTATGACAATTTAATTAGATATTTTGGTTGTTTGGCCAAAGAATAACTATCGCCATCCAACGTGGCAACACAGCCAGCATTCTGGGAACTTTCCAGTCAGATTTTTTACATGATATTTTGTAGTGTAAATATTTTTAGTAGGTACATAATTATGTGTATTAAAATTCTTATTGTAATTTAATATTTTATGATGTTAATGTAAAAGAATAATTAATAATTAAATATTAACTAAAAATTTGCTCATATTAGTTACTGAATGATTACCTACTTAGTTCAAATATCTGTAGATTTTAAACTGTTTGTGCATTTTAAACTTTGCTGTATAATACGAGTACTAAAACAGCAATTACATAAATGTCAGACCGGTATCATTGAATTAAACTGTAACAAATACTGACAAGCCACTCCCGATTCTGGCCCAGAATTTCAAACAGTACTTTAATCAGGATCTAATGGGTGCTTAAACCCAAAGCAACAAATAAACTAAATGATCTGTAATCTAGTATTAACTAAAACAAATAGCCCTTAATTCAGTACAGATTCGTTCACTCATGACCAACTTTACTACTTAGGCCGAGGCCGGTTTCACAGTAATTTTGGTTCAAAGCCAACAAATTGTAAAGTCGTTTTGTTGGCTGTTAGTGTAAATTACGAAAATGTCTATTCTTGAAAATATAATGAACTATTAAAAAAAAATGTAAATGTATATCTTAGTAGATATTATAGTTTTTAATCAAGTTCCTAAGACACGCAACTTCATGGATATCAAGATCAAGAAAGCAAACGTTATTTTGAACTTATTTAGTACGAATAGTGAATTACAATCGAGCTGCTAGCATGCAGTGCTTCTTCGCTAGTCGGTTGTGGTGGGGCCAATTACAAAGTCTCAGATTAATTCTATTATCCACAATAGACGTAGTAGATTTAGTTTGTGTAACTAAGCGCAAGTTAAATCTTCTAACACTACGGTGAAACTAAAACAATAATAATAAATACGAGTTCTAACACAAGAGGATACAATGTGTGGGGCCCCGAGACATGTGGTAGACTGTAGAATATTGTTGAAACTACAAAATATTTTAATTAACAAATAAATTTAACCTCGTCTTTGAGGTAATTTCTATGGTTAAGCATTATAAAGTATTCGTTTATGTGAGTTTGAATAGTTATTTCTTCGGTATGGTTTATTATGTAAGAAAAGTTATAAAAACATCGTTGTATACAAAATTAAATTATTTACAAAATTTTTATATTCAAGACGCGTGCGCCAGTGCGCGCAGATGAAACTGATATTTAAAAATAAAAAAGAAAGTAATGGTAAGTAAGATGTTAAAAACTTTTAAAATTTAATAGCATTATTTTTCGCAGGGTTAAAAGGACAACAAAACGTCGACAATTGTTTCGCCTCTAAACGAGGCATTATCAAGACTGTCTCAAAGAGAACAGCTCGCAGGGTTAAAAGGACAACAAAACGTCGACAATTGTTTCGCATCTAAACGAGGCATTATCAAGACTGTCTCAAAGAGAACAGCTCGCAGGGTTAAAAGGACAACAAAACGTCGACAATTGTTTCGCCTCTAAACGAGGCATTATCAAGACTGTCTCAAAGAGAACAGCTCGCAGGGTTAAAAGGACAACAAAACGTCGACAATTGTTTCGCCTCTAAACGAGGCATTATCAAGACTGTCTCAAAGAGAACAGCTCGCAGGGTTAAAAGGACAACAAAACGTCGACAATTGTTTCGCCTCTAAACGAGGCATTATCAAGACTGTCTCAAAGAGAACAGCATAATTTAAGAGTGTGCAAATAACGTTAGCGCGATGTAGGATTTCTCACAATAACCAACGCGGATAGAAACAACAAATCATACTAACGAAACAACTAAGTTGTCTGTCTGTTCACAAACAAATGTTTGTGAACAGACAGACACATTAGTTGTTTGTTGGTCTGTATGTGTCACTTGGGTTTCTATACAACATATTTAAAAAGATAATGTCTTGCATTGGTGAATACCTATTTTGAACGTCGTTAGTATGATTTGTTGTTTCTACCCGCGTTGGTTATTGTGAGAAATCCTACATCGCGCTAACGTTATTTGCACACTCTTACTTATAAGAAAATATGTTCAAGCTACAAATTTTGCTGTTCTCTTTGAGACAGTCTTGATAATGCCTCGTTTAGAGGCGAAACAATTGTCGACGTTTTGTTGTCCTTTTAACCCTGCGAAAAATAATGCTATTAAATTTTAAAAGTTGTTAACATCTTACTTACCATTACTTTGTCATGGATTTTCGCCAAGTAACGCCTGTTTCTATCCAATAAAAAAGAATTTTGACAACTGAAAAAGGAAATAAACATAAATCAAACGTCATCATATTATAGGCCTTTAAACATTTGCTAAACTAAGAACCATACAATTTATCCCTTACCACAAACCAAATGAGTGCCAGCTAATTTCGTGGCCACATATTTAAGCGCCTGGTACTCGCCTCCCCTATACTGGCCTATTTACTTTATTTACGAGAAACCTAAGTACTTTAGAGATGTTCCGCAGATTAGTGAAATTTTGTCCCAAATTATGGGTTGCACTGTACCAAATTTAGTTTAATAAAAAATAAACTAATTTTTGAAATTTATAAGACGTTATTTACTGAAGGTACTGCATTTGAAGTTCAAGAGGCCGCGATGTAATTTGAATTTTTGCGATCTGCCGTCTCACAACATTTCGATTTAGTTTGAAATATTGTTTCTATTCAAAAAACTAAGTATTTCTGAATTGAATTCACATTTCAATTATTTAATATTTTAATAATATTTTTGGACATTTTAACACGAAGTCATCTACTTAGCCCAAATTAAGCTTTAGAAAGTGGAAAAAAATACATTATCAACTTTATTCTGGGAAAATTCCTAGTCGGCAATGACGCGGAGGATTTTTTTAAACCATATTTTGTAATGTAAATATTTTTAGCATATAATTATGTATATTGTAATTCTCATTGTAAATAAAATTTTAATAAGTTATCAACTCAATATAATCAGATCTAATCTTCTATTATATAAATATAATACATTAATATATATATACATATATATGCTTGGTAGGTATGAGAATAGGTCGAAAGTATTTTTCACCATCAATACCAGTCGGTTCAGCAATACCTACATTGAAATAGATATCTCTATACTTCTATTGATAGTCTAGTCTTGATAAAGCAGTTTCATTGAACCGCGAACGAAAACGTATCTGCATTCGCAATAATCCTCAGATTGATGGAGGCAGGCACTCCACCGTTATTTTTCCATTTAAACATTGCACGTTAACGTGACCCCGTTTTAAACCATCTACAATGAGCGAAGATGCATATTCCTTGTCCTATATCTCCGTATTTGTTCCGCCTGCTGTTCCCAATAGTTGCAGGATTGGTACTTCGATCTGAGGAATATTGTTGGCGGCAAAAACAATTTCTGGATATTGTTTGTTTGAAATATTGGATATCTTCGCTTTGAAAATTGATTTCGAAATAAGCGGCAGTGTGTCAAGATTGGAAAGATTCTCTTTGTTGTGGTGTCGCTGTCGCTACTCGGGAATGAATTGCGAATTCGTATTGACACTGACATTGATAGAAACTGCATGTTTACTTATTCATACAATTTTTTGTAAATAACATTTTATTATGCTTGTGTTTTTCTATTCTCCATTTCCTAGACTGTAGAGATTGTGGGTATTTGTTCAGGGGTCTATCTTAATCAATTCGATTATTTATTGTAGGTTAGGAACTGTCTATTCTTCCTAGGGCGTCTGGCAAATTACCGTTTGTTCTTGTTTCTCTGGCTATGGATGTTTCGGTGGCAGATTAAAAAACAAAGGTAATACATTAAAGGGATTATAATATTCTATTACATTTTATGTGTAATATGTTACTATGTGTATTACATATATATATACTATGTGTATTACATATATATATACTATGTGTATTACATATATATATACTATGTGTATTTTATATGTAAATTGTTTGAAATTCGCGGAATAATTAACGACATAATCTGCCAGTTATGTGCATTTACAGCATATTAAAATTATCTATTAGTATTTATTATGCACTTAGATGAACTATATACTAGATGTTGCATCACCAAGCAATCACTACAAATAGAAGTGATTGCTGGTGAGCGTTTTGTCATACACTCGCCTTGTTTGACGTTGTGTGGGTGTATAGTGGTGCCAGCTAAAGAAACTTTTCCTATTTTCCTATTTTATTTAGGAAATTTTTAGGGGAAAAAAATAAATTAAAAAGTTGTACTTAAATAAAATATATATATTTAACTTTGACTTTTAACTTATTATTTTTAAATTTTGACTTTTAACTTTTTATTTTTAACTTTTGACTTTCAACTTTTTATTTTTAACTTTTAATGTTTAATTTTTAACTTTTAATGTTACCTTTTTTTACTTTTTTTTTAATTTTTAACTTTTTAATTTTAACTTTATATTTTTAATTTTTAACTTTTTATTTTTAACTTTTATTTTTAACTTTTTATTTTGACATGACATACTTAACATACCAAAAACCTTGCCCGACAGTTGGCCGGTTTTTATTGGATAAACTTAACGTATCATCCTTTCTAGGTACATCACTATACACTCGCTACTACATATTCGCGACTCACTCTTGACCATTTTCAAATTATTTATTTTATGTATCTATATTTTCTAATGACTTGTCTAACACCTATTTATACTAATATAAATCGGGGAATTTTGAATTCGAAACTGGCAATACCAACAAAAATGACAATGATAAATTACACATTATTTAAATATTGATTTAATAAAATTATGATAAATATTATGAGTTACTTACAGATGGTAGGTGACTTTGCTGGTTGTTTTTAGTCGCCCTTTGTAGTTTCTGCAAACTTTTATTGCACATTTAGCCATATTTAGGCCAAAAAAAATTATCGCATAAACAACCGTAACCCTTTGACAACAAAATTGACAATAAAGAGCGGGAAGCAGTTTACGGGAGAACTGGTCACCTGTATTTTTTAAAATACATTTCTGACACTGAGGTTCCGTCTATAGTATATAACACGTCACTGATTATACATATTTAATTTGTAATAATAAACTCATTCCTTACATATTTAAAATATAAATCTTATAGTTATGAGGTGTTAGCGTGTCCTTGCGACACAAAGGCCTCCTCCAGCTCTTTCCATTTGGCTCTGGACGCAGTTAATCTACGCCACAGTGTCCCAGCGGTTTTCTTGATGTCGTCGGCCCATCGTTTTCTTTGTCTTCCTCTTTTTCTCGTCATTTGGAACCTGGGTGTCCACTCTGTTATATCTTTTGTCCATTTACTTCTGTTTTCTCTCAAAATATGGCCTACCCACCTCCACTCTAGTGTTTCTGTCTTGACTGCAACATCTTCAACTTTGTAATATTTCGTATATCAGCTGCTATCTTCCTATCTCGTTTTGTATACCCCAGGATGCTCCTCTCCATAGCTCTTTGATAGGATATTAATTTTTGGCTTTGCAATTTTGTTATTCACTCAGATCTGGCCAGGTCCAATAATATTGTAGTAATCTACAAGAATTTCTATATTATTATGATACTATAAGATACTAGCGGAAGCTCGCGACTATGTTCGCATTCCACATCTTGCAGTATTTCTCCAGCTCTATTATAATCTATTAGCCTATAGCCTTCTTCAATATTCTGGACTATTTAACACAACAATTTGTTTAAATAGTACGAATAAATGTATTACAAACAAAACACTGTTTTGAATTTGTAGTTTCCGAGATAAGCGCGTTCAACCAAATAAACTGTTTAGCTGTATAATAATGATGTTATACATTCTAACACGAAGGTTACATGGGTACACATGTATATAAATAAGGATAATATCAATATAAAAGGTAACCTACTTGGAGTATCGTATATTCAGACAGACAGAGGCATATCACGCCTATATCGCCGAAGGGGTAGGCAGAGGTGCATTACACACCCACAATTTGCCAGTATTTTTAGTCCTACGTATCAGGGCCCTTTTGCCGTCACCGGGCACTCTAGTACAATTTTATCACTTCAATTTTAGCACTTTGTCGGCATCTATCTATATATATAATACACCAGTGAAGCCGCTTCTCCTCCTAAACTAAGAGTCGCACAGTCAAGTGTGGCACACCGTTGGAAAGGTCTTGGTCTCAAGTGGTGCGATAAGATAAAAATTTCACAAAAAAAAATATTACTTGCGCAGTTTGCGCTAAGGGTTGCTAGTAGTAAATATAAGTATACATATCAATGCAAAGGGTCATGTTTCTAGCACTAGCTAGGTTAGGTTTCCGAGACTTTTACTACTGAACCCTAAAAAGCCTAAAAAGCAGCAACTGTATTATAATTTTGAACAAAAATAAAAAACCCGTTGCCTTGCGATGCAATGTTGATGAAAGGAAATCTTACGTGCCAGCCGCTATGGTACAGTCAAATAAAGTCCTGGGCGTCTCGAACTATTCAGTATACCTATTCAAATAGGTAAATAGTACTAGTGAATAGTGTTGAGCTAATGTACGAGTGTGTCGGAATATTCTACATTATAGATGTAGACTATACAAGTCGCGGAGTCACGCTTTGGTCTCTACGTAGGTATACATACATACCAATAAATATGACTTAAATTTAACCATATTTTTGGGTTCACCACAAATAAGGGTGCGAATACAGTGTACCTATTTGTTAGAGATATTTAAAATATTTCTTTTTTATTGACTGACCCTAAATAAAGTATGCGTTTGGTCACAGTGATGTTACTGGCTTTATCTCTAGAAAAAGTTACAGCTCTGTCGCTGGAATACCTCTTATAACCGAGGTATCAAATGCCAACATTTCATAAGTAACTACGTACCTAATAGCGGAGAATTTTGACCAACCGGATTATTTTATGTTTACTAGGGACTCTCTCAGGCCTTTAAGACCCTGGTGTGAACACTATGCACCCCATATACGAAAATCTTATAATTACAGTAAATCGAAACAAATACAAACAAATCACTCCGCAACTTCGCCCGGCATTTCAAGTAGGACTTTAATCAGGATTAACTGGTTGCCCAAAAGTATCAACTGTACCAAATGATCTGTAATCTAGTATTAACTAAAACGAATTGCCCTTAATACAGAACAAATTCGTACAGTTTCCACTAAGTTTACAACATAGGCACAGTTTCACAGTAATTTTGGTCGAACGCCAACAGATTGTTTGTGAAGTCATTTCAGAGACTCCTGGCGCTGCAAATTACTATACTATAGTCGGTTATTTTTAGATTTCCTAACGTTATACTATAACCGTGCTTATATTCCCCGAGCAGGTAAGCAGAGATGAATTACACAGCCACATTATCCAGTAAGTAGTATTCACGTAATAAGGTTGCCTACCGTGCAGTTCTCGTCGCGAATGCTCCTTTACCAAAGTCGATCTAAAGTCAAAGTCATGTTGACTGTTTTCTTTGACTATCGCGGTGTTGTGCACTCGGAATTCTTGCCGGAAGGTCAAACGGTAAATAAAAAATATTATTTGAGCGTTATGCGGAAAGAAAATTCTTGGATTTTGCACCACGATAATGCGCCTTCGCACAAGGCCATCATTGTGAAGGATTTTTTTCCAAACACTCAACAAATACCATCGAGCAACCACCATATTCACCAGATATGGCTCCTGCTGCCTTCTTTCTTTTTCCTAAACTCAAATTACCACTTCATGGCACCCGTTTTCAATCGGTAGAAGACATAAAGGAGCATTCGCGTCGAGAACTGAACTCTATTCCGGAAACAGCGTTCAAAAAAAGTTTTGATGATTGGATTGTTCGTTGGCGTAAGTGTATCGTTTCTGAAGGAGCATACTTTGAAGGTGATACAATAAATTTGGAAGAATAACAAATAATTTGTGTATTATTGATCTGTTCCCGGTACTTTCTTGACAGAGTACCATACCTTAATATTGTAATAAATAACCCAATTAATAACCCAATCAAGCTTTTCAACTATAGTATAAGCTGATCACAACTTTGCAATTATTTAAGTTCCGCACTCTAGCAACTGTTCCACCTAATGCATACGTTTTCTAACACGATCGAAGCTTAGAAGCTTAAAATAAAATCGCTCCATTCCCAATGCATTCGCAGGTTTAAAGCACCTGTCGTTGATAGACGACAAACCTTTGCAGAGTGCGAGGCGAGGGTGTGAGGCGGTGTGATGCGCGTGCCACCGACGGCAACCTTCCGCGGCATCAACCGCATTTCATATTGCTATTTATGTCGCACCAGTGCGACTGTGGCCTGCGCTGACAGATGGCAAAGATGTTATTTTTGTGTTATCATAAGTTTACATTGCAAGAAAATTGTTAAACATTTTCAATTTGTATTAAAGTATCGCAGTATTTTGAGTCTGTCTGATTAAAATAAGGTTAAAGTGATAATATCAAGACTAATCAAGAACGTTTTGTGCACTCAACTGAGACTCGTACAAACCTTTTTTTTTTAGTATATAATTTGTAAAGCGGGTAAAGCCGCGGGGATCCGCTAGCGAGATAACAAAATCCACCAAAAGTCTAAACCCATAACCTAATATCCACATTACACCAGGTAAGCTACGGGACCACAGACCTGCGTCTCGAGAAATCGAGGACCAGCAGTCCCAACTCCGCTAGGATCTCATGGAGACATGGAAGGTGCGACTTGAGCAACCAAAGTGGGGAACCACCACCATTGCGGCGATGAGACCGATCATGGAGGAGTGGCTGCAGAGACAGCACGTTGACCTCACGTACCGTGCGACACAGATCATCACCGGGCACGGAAACTTCGGTGAGTATCTGTTTCGCATGCGTCGTGAGGTCACACCCACGTGTCAACACTGCGAGGCTTCCGGCGAAGACACGGCATTCCACACGTTGGTGGAATGTTCAGCGTGGGCGAGTCAGCGCCGGGGCCTCGTTGTGGGCCTGGGCGTAGATACGCTCTCGGTGGAGACTATGCTACGAGCCATAGTTTCTAGCGGGAGCCAGTGGAATACGGCCGTTTCCATCTACGAGGAGGTAATGCTCGTGAAGGAGGCGGCCGGTAGGGTGAGGGAGCGTACCCTCCCCGCTGAGTTCCGAAGTGTGCAGCGAGGGCGCCGCAGACGTGACTACGCCCAGGACCATCGACCTCCATGATCGGGGCCTGACCCACCGTCCAGACCCACCGTCCGTACAGAAGCAGGCTAGAAGGGCTGCGTGATGTGGGGCTTCACCCCATGTAGGCCTTCACTCACCGACACGGGATAACACCCGACCCTAAAGATGCGAGGTAACACCCGACCACGACGCAGCGGCGACACGGGTGGCCAAGATCCGCCGGGCGCCACTGGAAGTTCTTTCAGTGTCTACCGGAGGCGCTCGGCAATGGACGTAGGTGCGGCCGCGGCCTTGGGCCGCGGATTGAAAAAAAATAAACCAGGTAAGCTAACGGTACTTGGAGTAGTGTGCGTAATTAATAAACAAAATAATACAATACGAATATCTTTACTTACTGACTCATCATCATCATTCACCGAGCCTTTTCCCAACTTAGTTGGGATCGGCTTTCCAGTCTAACTGTGATTCGGCTGAACTTCGATATTTTCCGTGAAGCGACTGCCATCTGACCTTCACAACCCATGGGCGATGTCGAGTAGTCAGACGGTTGGATTTTTAAGGGCTCCAACTACCATAGATGTTCGTATGACAACCGGGACCGACGGCATAACGTGGTCTCCGTGGCACGGAGGGGTCTCAGAGTCATAAGAAATGGTCACCCATCCTAAGACCGGCCTGACTAGATGTTGCTTAACCTTTGCAATGTATTAATATTGTCGGTTACCACTAGACCACGAGCCCCTCTTTTCTTCTCCATCCTTACTTACTGACCATCTTTACTTACTGACTAGAAGTACAATAAAAATAAAATCTGCAATTAGAATAGAATGGGATCTTACTTTAAGCGGCGCGGTAGAAGCGGTAGAAGCGGCAATTAAATCTGCGTCCCATTCTCTCTTTCCGTAATTCTTTAGCTCGTAAAACCGTTTAGTAAAAACCATTTGCAAGAATTCTTAGTAGAGGAAATCGCCATGTACTCGTATTTATTATCTTACTGCAACTTTGAATTGCCATTCTTTCAAAGAAAATCATCTATTAATTGAATTTTACCTTTATTGCGGAAATAAGTTGTGGGCTGTGTAGACTCCAGACCGAGCCTTCCTGTCTTTTCTTAAAAAAACTTTTTTTTGGGTAAAGAAAATTTAGGGACATTTTGAAGAGATCTCGTTAAATTTTTCGTCTGATGCCGAAGGCTACGTTAGACTTTTTTCAACAAAGAATCTATTCGAATGAAAATCGTTACAATATAACCGCAAAACTTTCCCTTTGTCACGTTCGGAGGCAGACAGTCAAGTTATTTGCGCAAGTTTGGTATTGTCGCTCGGGCCGGATGCCGTCGTACCCACCGCTTACGCGCTTCCTGTACGCTTTGAGTCTCCACCGATGGCCAATGGTCCGGAAATCGTCACGTGCTGTTCCCTAACTCAAATGATTACTTAACGCGTCATTTTCACATACATTTTACCAGTTGTTGTAGAATTTGGAAATAAATGTACAAATACTTGTTTGGACTTATTTCGTTTGCTAGAGGTTATATCGCAGAAGGAGTAAAGAGGCATTGAAAGCAGCAGCATTTTCTAAGTCAGAACATTTTGCCAGTAGGGACCTACCTACTTTCGTTAGTCCCACGTGTTTACTCAGCTCTCAACTCAACATTTAGAATTCGAGAATATTTTATTAGATTCTTTGCAGCAAAGGCTATTCGTGAGGCAAATATGAATTATATTTTTTTAATAATTTTAATTCGGTATTGTGGGCGCACTGTGGGCAACTTATATAAATATTTCACCGTTATTGTATTACAAACTGATGTTAATGGTTCATTGTATGCAACATAATAGTTTCCCAGATGAAAATAGAGATAGGGACAGAAAACATCGGGAGAGTGATAATTATTTTTGGTCGTTGTTTGTTTGTAGACGGAAGGAAGGTATACCTCTAATGCTTTACTTCAAATGAAATAATGCCTTCAAACAACATCAGTGACTGCCGTTGCGCTGTTATCTTTGTAAAAGTTCGCCGTTATGTTTGTGATTCTTAACTTACTTACTTTGTAGATTATTTACTACAATTGAGTGGAATAGTAGAGATTAGAGATTAGAATACTCTCTAGTATTGTAGTATTGGTATAAAATCATAAAATTAGATATTATGGCGTTTGATTGGTTTCAATTTTAACTAATTTGGCACAAAAGAATAGAGTTCAATTTAGATTTAGTTCTTTAGTACAATTTGAAAGTAAAAAGTAAGTTATAGTAGGGAGGTAGGTCAACGACGCGGCATTCTGATCCCGACCAAACCCCGGCAGAGACCACACAGGTGGTCAAACTCCGGCGGGCGCCACTGGAAATACCTTCTGCGTGTGTACCAGAGACGCCCGGCAACGGACGTAAGCTCTTCCGCTCTCTCGCGGCCGGGGAATTAAAAAAAATAATGGGTGGGTAGGTTTTTTCCACTTAATCTATCAATACTAATAAAATAACAAGGCAAGATTTGTATTTTTACCCGACTACGTCAGCGAGGGTTATGTTTTTGGTATTATGTATTTATTGTATGTAATGAATAAATTGAAGTACCTATTACTGACGGTTTTTAACTATTCTTTCACCAAAATTTTATAAAATTACTTGAAAAAGTTATCACCCGTGCGAAGCAACAGCAACAAGGACAAACCGCTAGTCTTTATTTTATTATAAAGAAATATTTGATTGTTTTTTTTGTTTGCATTGAATATGAGCGAAGTGGCAATGAAATGTGTGCAAAAACCACGCGGAGTAAGTTGCAAGCTTCCGCTAGTGAAAGACAAAGTACGTCCAATTTTTATTAAATACATGTGAAAAATGTATGTGGCTTGCAAAAAGAACATCCGCAGTCGGTAGGATTCGAACCTACGCTCCCAGAGGGAATCTGATTTCTAGTCAGACGCCTTAACCGCTCGGCCACGACTGCCTGTATTCAATTTGTCATAATTTTGTCTCTCTAGCTCATTGTCAAATAACAGTTAAAACTCGTTTGAAAGATAGTGAAAGTCATTCGCGTATGTACGAGTATTGTACGATGCGATGGGTATGTTCCGTTATAGTACGTCATAGGTATCTACTTCGTATGCAGTCCTGTAACTTGCACATTCACTTATAAAATAAGTATCAAGTCTGAAACTTTTCTAGTATTTCCTCGCAACGTGAAAGTTGAGAATTTCAAAGCAGCCAGGTAGCTCATACATTTTTATATTCAACATTGCTCACTTATAAATCAAAACTTACTTCGATACTAACCAACGAAGTTCTACGACTAGTTTGTTTGAACCACCGCCACCGGTGTTTAGTTTCTTCACTCATTTTATTCCCATAATTTGCTTGTAAAAAGTTTTAAAGCTCTGGCAAATATGAAAGTTCCCGACGTGTAACAATGGGGTTGCCATCTATTACCTACGTGAGGCGTATAGTGAGCCTCTGCCTACCTCTTCGGACTTGCGGGCGTGATTGTATGTAAGCTCTGAGAACTTGTCTTGATTTTAACATCCAAGTATAAAACAAACTTTCTCACCTCCATTTAGAATTTGTTTCAGAGCTTCGTCCGTAGCCGTAAGTCAGTCCACTACGTGAAACTAAGGATGAATTGGGCCTTGGAGGTGATAAAAGTCACCTATCACAAATGAACAGGGTTATAAATATTTTAAACTGACCGTACTAAATACAATCACATCTGCAAGTAATTACCTCAGCCAGGATTCAAAGTGTAACAGAAATATTAGTGTTGATCAGTTTATGAGGCGCAATCAGTGGTGGCCATGTTTGTTTCCACTGATTGTCTGTTGTATTGTTTGCGCTCGCGCTGCCTTTCTCTCCCCTACTCCCCCCTCCGGTGAGTCGACTGTACAGTAATTAGTTTTGTCGTTGCATGTGACTTGATTGGCTTTTGAATGTTTTGTAAGTTTTAATTTTGTTAAACGCTGCTTTGTTTTGGCTATGGATGAGCCTTTTTCCCGCTTGGGTAGATAGAGTAGACCACGGATTTCCACTTGCAATCTTGGCAAACTTCTTTAGTTAGGTTAGGAAGGTAGGTATGCCGCAGAATTTAAAAAAAAAGAGGTAAGTAGGTATACACACAGGACAGAGCCTACTAGGCATAGGTACCTATAGGCACATAAATTAAGTAATGGAATTATGAAAGGTTTTCAACTTCACTTGTAAAGTGCTTTTAATATAGATACAATGTTTATGCCTTTACTTGTATTAATATATTTTTGTCTCAGTCAAATTTGCTTGCTGATTTGAATTTCAGTTGCATCTTTTAAGATTGATAATGACAATTTAAGTTGTAAATAAAATCATGATCCAACCTCGCCTTTACTGATTACAATACACATCAAAGCTATGTTGATGACTGTGTAACAGAAACTCTTAAAGTTACGACGACGACGTCTTTATCCGTCCAAAGCCAATGATGTACTCGTA
The DNA here is from genome assembly GCA_963556515.1 of Nudaria mundana. Lineage (NCBI taxonomy): Eukaryota > Metazoa > Arthropoda > Insecta > Lepidoptera > Erebidae > Nudaria > Nudaria mundana. The sequence continues at coordinate 23,987,049 of OY748291.1, forward strand.
ACGAGCAATTACAGTTTTCAAAGTTACTGCCAAGTACAAGGGGTGAAAGTTTATTTCACCGCTTGAAGGTACAGGGGGTCAAAGGGGTACGGGGTTGACATGAGAACGCTTCTAAGTTGAACGTCTTTGGTGACGTCATGGGACGATTTAGGTAATCGCCTGGACGCGTTCAGTTCTTCCCTAAAGGGCACTCGGCACGTACAGACAGGACGAACGTCTTATATTGCAGCCAGTAGGTTTTTCATTTTGTGCAAAAAGGCTTACTTTCCTTTACGGCTTAGATAAGTGATTCTAGAGTGGGTATGATCTGGGTGTGTTTTGATATGGTATGACAGTTTAGTGTGGGCCCCCATTTTTAGGGTTCCGTAGTGCAATGCTAAAATAAAATTATGAAAAAAAATTTTTTTTTTCGGTACCTGCCCTACTTGTAACCAGAATATGTTTTTTTCTTGCGTCTACCCCGGAGTGTGGGGTATCCTTAGATAGGTCTCTTAAAAATATTGAGAGGTTGCTACTATGTTTTATTTTTATTTATAGCTAATTTTTTTGGTAAAACAGTGTGCCTCCTCCCTTCTAAAATCTAAACTCTAATCACTAAAACCTATAATTATTCAACTTTGTTTGTTCACGAGTTATAGATGCTAATATGGGTGACTACGGAACCCTATTCTATACGTGGCCCGACACGCACTTGACCGTTTTTTTTTCCTTAATTTTGTTGTTTAAATATTATAACTGGGCTACAGTGTATTATGTCTATTAGATTACGAGGGCGCTACGTTTAGCATTAGAAGGAGGAAAATATTATCCACATACCAAAACCTATGTTATTATTGAAAAGCTTAAGAAGGAAAACAAAATGCCAATGCCTACTTCAATCTCGATAGCCGTAGAACTTATTACCATTATCACCGCGACCCACCTATACTCCTTATACCCGAAACAATTCATCGTTTATATCCCAATAAATCTCTTAAAGTACCTCTATACGTACTCGCTACAATATAAAACGTGATTTAATAGCAAAACCGAAGAGTGAGACATATGAGCGTGTTTAGACGACCGATGGGCTCGACACACTCTCTATGACGTCTACTGACGTTTGCATACGATTCAAGTATGGTTAAGTGCGACATGCGGTTCAGTTAGAGACGTTTGTCATGATTTATGGCTATGTTTACTGTTTGTCAGACAAATATCATCGTATTGAATATTTTATTGTTGAGATGGACTCTCTAGCAGCCATGCGTAAAGCGCTTTTCCTATTGAGTAAATTTTCATAACATAATCCATGAATACTTTAGTAACTGTTTGTAAAACCGCCGCAAAAACGGAAGGATTGAAAGGTTTTAAACATAATGCGGGACTTGAATAGAACAAAAAAAAAATATACAATGCTTCAATTCGCGAAGTGTGTGGTAAATCCGCTGGATTTCTCTGTGAAATTACGAAGTACTGGATGACTTTATGATCTTTTGAACCTTTTGGCACTTTTTTAGCTCTACCGTATAAATATATTTTAGAAAAAGATTCTACTCGTATGCTTTGTACATAAATAAACTACTTAAGTATGAACATATTTGTAAAGAAAGAAAGAAAGAAAGAAGAAAAGAAAGAAAAAAAGTTTATTAAACCACACACCCTACCTACTTAATGGAGAAAAAAAATAAAATATAATTTATAAATCAAAGCCGTGCGCCGCATACGCACCCAGACTGCATTGTGCGGGTGCAGTGACCCATAGGTACAAAACAACAAAAACATTGGTTGAGCACTGCAGGCGCAGCAGACTCAGACTGAGCGCGGCCGCGGCGAGACAGCACACAAACAAAAACCTATAATAATTATGTCAGTGTGGAGTGTGTGTTTAAAAGGCCGCAGTTCAGCTAATGCTGCAGATTAGGTGAAATCTGCAGCGCTGGTTTTCAACTGTAGCCCAACCAAACCAGGTAGCTTACTGTACTTCCAAAAAACAATACGTCACTATGTACATATGCATGTTCGTGGATACACACGCGCACAATACAAACCAGCAAAAAAGAAAATAACGTCACACATATAGGTAAGTAAATAGCACGATCCCTTTCCAACCATTATGTAAGTATTAATGTATACAATTAATAATTTAGCTTCAGTTGTACATTTTTCTAGATATCAATAATTTAACTAATAACAAATTTAACAAAACATTATTCGCACCCAAAGTTAACCCGTATCTGCCGTTTTCATTATATTATTATATTAACACACACACACAGACACACCTTGTGTAATCCTTTTCTTTGATATCTGACGAAGTTTATACTATCGTTCTACGCAGTTATTATAAAAGGGTTATCCTGAACTAAGACATACCTAGAGGAATGTTTTATAGCAATTTGCTTTGAATGTGATTTAAAACATTACTGTATTTATGAAATATAATTCATTTTTTTATGTTTAAACAATATTTACTAAACAATATCAATAATCAAATAAGTAACCTGATCCTAGACCGAACCTGGCGGAAAGGTGCCCGGGACAGCATTACCCCGCTGTAGGGCGATGGCCAATTACACATGGTATTACGTTCTGGAGCGAGTCACGTCATGGAACCTACACCTATCTGAAATTAAAAAATAAACCATACAGATATCCAGTTTTTGTTTGGAAAGGAGATAGTCTTTGGCGATATAAATACAGATATAAAACTTTAACAACCAATGGTATTACACATACCTATTATAAAATCATAGATAACAACACACCGAAGCAGTGAAGTTATGATTTGTTACTATAAACTCGCCCCCGGCCTTGAGAGGAAGGTGGATCTCGATATCTGTTTGTACACTTACCCAAGGGGACGTTTAGCGGTCCCTAGTAACTCAGCAAACTTGTAAGTATAACTAGCTGACCCGCAAACGTTGTTATTCCATAGATAATTATATTTATACCATTGCCTCTCGAAAAAGTGAACTTTATTCATCGATAACAGTGAATAAAACGCTCATTTACTCACAAGTAAATAATGAAATTTGAATTTGGAACGAGCTTCAATAGACGAATTAAGTATACTACAAAAAAAAAAGAAAGCTGAACGTAACTACTGGCAGGCTGAATGAAGTCATTATTTCCTAGACTAGATATTTTACAGGACAGGTTACCTCCCCCCCCCCCCCTCCCCGCATCCCCATCAGACAATGTAGCAGTTGGAAACCTTTACCTTATTTTCTCGCAGTCAATGGTATGAAGTAGAGTAGACTACTCGTGAAAAAAAAAAATTATCTCGTTCCTTGTATCCCTCGCTCCGCTCAGGATTCTACTTCCTTCTCTACTCTCGGGATCCAACTTCGTAACTCGAATTAAGTTTTCTTTTTTTTCACTTGTTGTATAATCTACTATTATTACAAAATCGTGCGAAAATATAGAACAATTTTTCATCAGACTGTTTTACCTTTGATTTGACTGCTTTCGTGACGTGGTCGGTAGTGCATCGGCTTTCGACTACGGAGTCCCGGGTTCGATTCCCGGGTCGAATAAAATATTTGTGTGATCCACAAATGTTTGTTTCGGAGTTTGGGTATTTTCTATGTAAATTATGTATGTATTTAGAAATATATGTGTATGTTTATCAGTTTTCTAGATCCCATAGTACAAGCTTATAGCTTAGTTTGGGCTAGATGACGTTGTGTGAGAATATCCAAAAATATTTATTATTTATTTATTTATTTCAGTTTTTTTTTTCATTAATTTTGATGACGATGCAATCTTCCAAGTTTGACACCTGCATGTTTGACGATTCAGAACTCTTTACGGTTCCTGTTGCTCTTCGGTATCGTATTCGGTCCTCCTATCGTCGGACTTTGTCGGAATTAGAGACTTAAGTGAAGTTAAATTGGCCACACTGTACTAGTACAGTGTGGCCAATTTAACTTCACTTAAGTCTTTTTATTTTATTACCTTCATTGAAACACAACAAAAAAGAAATTTAAATATAACTTGAGAATAGACTGAGTTCTCTCTGTATTAAAATACTTGGTCACCCTTCTGTTCGCGAATCCCGTGTAAATCTGAACATTTTTCCACTAAGAGTTGAATCCAAAGAAGTTTTAAACTTTCAAACAGTGTTGATACATGTGATGGGGATTACCAAGTTCGAGCCCTCAGCCCCTAACCGGTCCACGGGCCGCTTTTTGTTTTACTTTCTTTTAATCTTTGCCTGAATATAAGGATTTTGGTGAACAAAAGCTCATGTTAAACTTTATGTTCGTAATGCGCGAGTTAAAGTTTGTTTTATGTTCAGACTTTGGATAGTTTGATCTACGATTAAGATATGATACTACTCGTATTATTTACAGAACACTTCAAATAGGTACTTACAACTATCATAAAAAAACATATAGACTTATTAAGATTATTCGTCAACTAAATTATTTTTCGTAAGTCGTTGATCAAAAGGTATCTAACTAAGGTAAACATCTCGATAACAGATTGGTTAGATTTAGAAAGTCCAATAACAGTAACTTAGTATACGTAAGTCCTTCTATCGTAGAACACAAATACAGCTAACAAATATAACTTAACAGATCCGGGCTGAACTTCAATTAATTAGAAACCTGACCGGAATCCTCGAGGGCTATGTAACTTCTAACGCCATCTATCGTAAGTGAAGGTAACCTGCAAAAGGATGATAAGGAATGTTGAAAGATGGGCCCATAAACTTGAGTGATGCCCGCATGGTATGGTTGATATAACCATACCATGCGGGCATATATGAAAATCTTATAATACAATTATTTTAATTGTTACCAATATAAATGAAAAAAGTGATAGCTGTGTTATTTTTATGTGACAATATTACAGAATCATGGTTGAGTCTTTATAGAATATCTTTAACAAAAACCATCTGTGAAGATTATTTTAGACAATTTGAAGTTAACGTTTTGGCATCATTAAAACATTCATTGTCTATACTATCGTGGTAATTGAGTTACAAAAAGGATTAGGACATCCGAATAAAGTAAACCCTTCCTCAATCTAAAGGAAACAATCGCGCGAACTGGAATCCTCCACAATCCATCAGGGCCGACACATCTCCGAACAATTAAAATCGGATCCCACCGAACGAGAAATTCAAACCTCGGGCACTAAGCTTAAGATAATTGCTGAAGATTGTCTCCGCCCTAAGCCATTGCCGAACTTTAAAGAATTGACTACAGTTATCTCAGTTCCAAATTGGTGCGGGTTAAAGTGGGTAGGCGGCAATTAAACTTGGTGATCCTAAAAGCTGTGCGTTCGTGGTACTCCTAAATACTGGCATTGTTGGTTATACTGTTTTGGGGACCCAGGCCTCTGAGGAGACGGGATCGTTACTAAATGAATTAACTGTGGATAAACGTTAAACTCTCATAATAGATATGTTCAACTTATCTGTTTTTAATTTCTTATTACTCTACTACTACTCCAGTCTAAATATTCGTATGAATGTTTTGACCTGTTTATATTTTAATTGCCGTAGTTCAAGTCGGTCTATATTGACTAGTTTGGAGCCGTTTGGCGGCTCTTCATAAGCAGCCTCCCTGCGGACGCGTCTAAGCAGAAAAAGGTCATTGATTAATTTTCGCAATATTTGGGCGCTATAAGGAATAACACGGAGCTAGAGCAAAACTTTCGAAGAAAATTGTCGTCGTCGAATATACTTTGGATCTTAAAGTTTATAAACACCACTGATTTAAAGATTGTTACCGTCGTTTGTCAACATTAAATACTTATTGACACACATGTATTATTAGGCTAGTAATAATTTATTGAAGACACTTCGAGACCCAAAATGGTTTTGTCTTCAGAATGTACAAAAAACTGTGACAATTTGTAGGACACGAAACAAAGTGGTTTAAATAAACTAAGGAATGTTTATATAAGTTGGGATTAAGAGTTCCTCATCGTCGACTAACCGAGAAAACGCAAAGCCGAGTGCTCAAGTTAAAACAATTCTTCAGGACAAACCGTTTCCGTCGCATATTAATACAACTGTTCGAGATTACCAAAAACAGCTTGCAGCAAGCCTTTCTCTGCCTATGAAAGCGGCGACCATTATTTGAGTAGCAACTTAATGAGTCCTTTTGAAGTCTTCCCTTTTGTTTGAGTTTTCCAAGAAGACGCCAGAATTAACTGCGTGCCTCGTCGTCTCGGTAATTACCAATAAGACTGCTGCCCTCCCCCCTCCCCCCTTACCCACCACGGGCACGCCACTCACCCCCTGCCAATTACTTCTGGTTTGAAAACACCGTTAAATGTATTTAATTGGCAGTACAATTTCGTTTCCGCTCGATGGAGTTATGACTTTGTATTGGTATTTAAAATTTTCGAGTCGAGCGTGGCATACTCATATTTGTAGATATAGGTATTTCTCAGACGAGTTCAGCGCTACTCAGAAAAGTTACTAAAGAGGGGGATTAGGAATGTTCATAGTACTTTACTTAACTAACATAATTGTTAATACATATTATTGTTTATATTAAAATCGGAGTACGAGTACCGACGAGAAAAAAATGTCGGTACATAACTAAAACTAGTGGTTCTGTGAACAGTAGACCTCGCGTTCTTTTCGCATTTTCCCCCCAATCGAAAAAAATCCCTTCGACAAAAGTTGCGCCTTGCAACAAAGAACACATGTGCCAAATTTCATGAAAATCGGCTGAAAAATGCATTTTCCCCCATTTTCCCCCCAATCGAAAAATCCCTTCGACAAAAGTTGCGCCTTGCAACAATGAACACTTGTGCCAAATTTCATGAAAATCGGCTGAAAAATGCGGTCTGTAGACTGGAACTGACACACATACCAACAACGCCAAATCGGCCAGTCCTCGAGTTAAAACTGAGACGCTTCGCTAGCTTCGCTCGCTCGGTCAAAAAGTCCATTTAACTTTTTGGCTTAAGTTTTTTTACCCATATTTAGCCAGTATTATTTTATGCCATGCCACGTAATAGGGGGTGATCCTGTTGCTTCAAACCTGCACTTTTATTTTTTTATTTATTTTTTATTTTATAATTTTTGTACATACACACAAAAAAAATAAACAGAAACAGAAGTACAAAAGAATAAAGTGAGCATAGTACAAGGGCACTACTTATTCCTAAAGGAATCTCTTCCAGCAGGCCTGAGAGGAGAAGTAAGAGTGAAAAGGCTAAGTGTGTGCAGTGCAAGTAAATAAATAAACCTACATAAACTATGGGTGCTATAATATATACATAGATAAATATATACTGAGCTATATATACAATACTTACATATACTACCATATATAGCTAGGGTAAGGAGGACAGATAATGTGTTTTGACTTTACTTTTAAAGAGAGGAAGAGTTTTACAGCTTTGTATATCAGGGGGTAGTGAGTTCCACAGCCTGACCGCATGAACGGTAAAGGAATAGGAGTAGAAATCGGTTTTGTGGGAGGGAAAGTTTAGGCGGTACATGAGGTGAGATCTACAAGGAGTACCGGGAGTGTTCATGTAGGAGAACCGCTCCCGCAGGTAGGAAGGATAGCCGGATTATGTAGGATATTATAAAGGAGACATAATATCCGAGTGTCTCTCCGAAGACGGATTGAGAGCCACTTGAGTTCCTTGCGAAATTGCGAAACATGATCATACTTACGTAGATTAAAAACAAAACGGATACATAAATTTTGCAAGCGCTCAAGCTTATTTAAAAGCTCCTCAGTAGCATCCAAATAGCAAGCATCCGCGTAGTCCAAAATAGGCTGAATTAGAGTCTGAGCAAGTGAGACCTTGATATCTAGGGGCAAAAAGCTCTGGAGGCATTCGAGCGTGTGGAAAGTGTAGTGCACCTTTTTGCTGACCTCGCCAACATGAGTCTCCCAGGATAAAGTGCTGTCCATTACCACGCCCAGATTTTTTGCAGTATTAGCGTACACGATTGGAGCACCATCCAGCAAGATAGGGGGAAGACCATTTCCATCCAGACCACCCCTCATCTGCCTGCTTCCAATGATCAGGGCCTGAGATTTAGTGGGATTTATTAAAAGACCGAAAGATTTTGCCCAGTTGCTAATGGCATTCAAGTCGTGATTAACGGCAGCAATAGCCGTTCTGTATTCATTCAGCGCAAAATGACGATACAGCTGCAAGTCGTCCGCATATAGATGGAAGTTAGAAGAGATTACTCGAACGACAGAGTTGATGAAAATGGAGAAAAGCAAAGGAGAAAGAACGCCACCTTGAGGTACACCGGCAATGAGGTCTCGCCAGTCTGAACGTAAGTCATCAAGGCGGACACACTGCGAGCGCCCGTGAAGGTATGAATCGAACCAGGCCACAGATTCCGTGGAAAAGTTAAGTGACTTAAGAATACCGATCAGGATATCGAAGTCCACGGAGTTGAACGCACTACTGAAATCCAGTAGCACTAATACAGTAAGAGATTTGTTCTCCATGGCCCAACGAATATCATCGGTAACCTTTAGAAGTGCTGTCACAGTGCTGTGACCTGGCCGAAACCCAGATTGAAGGGGACAGAGAAGATCATGTTGCGCTAGATGTCTAGATAATTGGCGATGCACTAGATGCTCAAGGACTTTGGATAAGAAAGGAAGGATGGAAATAGGGCGAAATTGGGACAAGAGTGTTGGATTTTGGGACTTGGGTAGTGGAATAATATGCGCTTGTTTCCAGGCGCGGGGGAAACAACCTGAGCACAGTGAGGAATTAAATATACGGGTGAGGATGGGGAGTATGGCAGGAAGTATGGGAGAGAACATTTTTGTACATAACTCATCGTTACCTACAGCAGTAGAGGTGATCGACAGGAGCGACTTTTTTACATCGCTCTCGTCGACCGCAGCCAGCTTAAACGAAGGGGACACTGGTACCGGCAGAAGCGAGAGATCGTGCAAAGTACTAGACTTCACACCGGGGTCGAGAATGAGAGGGGGAAGTGAGAAATGTGCATTAAGAGCGGATAAGTCAATGTCATGGCTGTTTAAGTTAGGTGACTTGCCGATACCATTGGACTTGAGAAATTTCCAGAGTTTGGAGGAATTATGGGTGTCAAGAGACTTGTGAAAGTGGCGACGTTTGGCATTACGACACAGACGACCGCAGCGATTTCGCAATACCTTGAACTGAATGAAATTTACCTCTGTCGGGTGACGCTTGTACCTACGTTTGGCCTTGTCTCGACAAGCCATGTCTGCCTTGATCTCATCGGTGATCCACGGGGCCGGTGAGTGTTTCACTTTTATTCTACGTTTCGGCGCGTGCCGGTCGAAGAGAGCAGTAACTGTAGTGTTCAGGATGGTAACTTTCTGATCAACACTATCACTCTCATACACAGACGTCCAATCGATGTCCTTCGCGTCACGCTGCAATGCCCCCAGGTCCATACCCCCGTAATTCCGTGTCACCGAGAATACGGGCCTACGCTTAGGAGGACGGATAGAAAAAGATAAATAGAGAAGGTCGTGATAGGAGTAGCTAGCCGTTAGTTGCCCATGTGGGGCCACAAGGTCGGGCGAGGAGGTAACGATCAAGTCTAAAAGAGAGGGGATGCAGTTAGGAAAATGATGTGTAGCAGAGAGAGGTAGAATGTGAAGGTTTACAGAAGACAAAAGTGACTGAAGAGAATGGGTGCGGTGATCATCCTTAATCAGGCAGGTATTAAAATCGCCCATTAGAACCACGCGGCTGTAATCGGGACAAAGGTCATTCAGCAGAGCCTCAAGTGAGTCAAAGTAATTAATTCTGAGATCCGGACTGTAAAACACACCGAGTAATAATTTAGTAAAATGAATAGTGATCTCAAGAAAAAGATGCTCTGCCGAACCAATAGCATCCGGAGGGGAGGCACTGATAACTCTATAAGGAATATCGTCACGTAGATAAATCGCCACACCTCCGCATCCCTTGCCAACCCTGTCTTTGCGAATAAGCACAAATCCAGGAATAGCAAAGAGCGAGGAAGGCAGGTACGGTTTCAAGAAAGATTCAGAAATCAAAAGGGAATCGACACGATTGTTGCTAAATGTTGCCAGAAGATCGGAGAAATGATGAGAGACACTCTGGGCATTAATATGTACGATATTTAGATTTTTAGGAAACTCGGTAAACAGATAGGATAACCGGTCATGTAAAGTCAAGGCTATAGAATGGTCACTGTCAGTGCTGACAAAGCTTACGTTAGATGGAGAGCAAGAATAAAAGCTGTCCTCATCAGAGGACTCGTAATCCATTATATGTACATAATATATAAATAACTAGCTGATGAGTATAGATATAATAATAAAACTATAACTAAAGAAGTAGATAAGATAAATAAAGGTACATAAATTATATAATACTTGTACTAATTAAACAAATAACTAAACGTCGAACACTCCCACTCGCAGCTATTGGAAAAGATTAAACAAAATACAGACTATGAGAAAAAGAGAAAATTGGAAGTAATACAAAAATTACCGCAACCACACCGCAAATTCAAGAGTACAGCGGAACGTAAACGCCAGCATCATGTGAGTGACAAGCTAGGATGGCATTATTGAAAACTTGGCAGTATGTCACAAAAACCTTAGCCTGGCCAAAGAAACTAATTTTGAAACAATAACATTGGAATATGTCATTTTACTGTAAAGTAATGCCAAGACTGTCAAGATTGTCACAACAAACGTCCGACGTCAGTCAGTAACAATAGCAAACAAAGTTCCATCGTGATTGAAATGAATAACAATTCATCGATTAACTATTCTATACCTACCGACAATAAAGTAATACATTTAATACTGGGTTACACATAACGTAAGTTGAATCGTATCAGAAATTAACATTGCAATGCAAGTGCGGCTGCAACGACAGCGAACAACGATCACCGAACAATTACAATTGAAACTTTTATATTTGCTAGATCTCAGTTTGTTGATCGGCAGGTGCACCACTTGTAAGTAAGGTTTGCTTGGGTCTCAGATGTAAACAGAAAAGCAAAACCCCTATGCACCCCAAAAATTAGGTACCTAGTCAAAGTTTGATGACATTTGTTTTTTTTTAATATTTAGGTCGACAAATTGACGCCACCCGCCTGATGGTAAACTGTGGCGACGTCTGGCGATTGTGGGCGACTCTCATAGTACACAGGAATACTATGCTACTATTCCATATATAATAATATATGGAGAGTGGCACTCAACTTGACGCCCCAATAATGTGCCTCTTCACGCTTCGCTTAAAGAACCCAGGGTTATATGTTGGAGAAAACACGTGCGCAGGCAGGGCGTTCCAAGCCACTATCGTTCGGCAGGGAAACGAACGCTTAAAACGTTCGGTTCTCGCGAAGACGGTTTCCACGGTATGAGAGTGACATCTCTGCCCAGCACGCGTTGTTCGGGATCGGAAGGGAGAGGGTGGGATCAGGTTGAAGAGCTCTTCAGACCACTCACCGTGGTAAATACGGTAGAATGCGGCCAAGGAAGCGATTGTTCGGCGCTGAGCTAGCGGCTCAAAGCTTCCCGTTACCTCTGGACAGTCTATAATGCGACTAGGGCGTCGCTGCATAGCGTCGAGAGCGTCCAGCAAATACTTCGCGGAGCCGTCCCAGAGGTGAGAGCAGTATTCGACGCAGGGTCTAATCTGCGTTTTGTACAGCAGACACCTCTGGTGCTGTGTAAAGAATCGCTTTGCCTTGTTCAGTATTCCTAGTTTCCGCGAAGCCAGCCCAATACATCTATTAATGTAGTTTGTGTTATTGAGCTCTCGACGAACGTCTATGCCAAGGATGTCTAGATTGTCCTTTATTGGTCATATTGCATTCTGATGAGTGGGTAGGTAAGTAGGGGTAGGGGAAGGAAAGGGGATTTTTTCGCTGTGATATGGAAATTGTGTCGATATTTGGCTACTTTTACTGAAATCATAGGTTGTCTGTGAATTAGCACCTAACTAGAAAACTATCCCCTACATATTATATTAATAACTCACTCTTAACATTATGCATTATATAAGGATATTAGTTAGGCTAGCAAAACATTTCTAACAAATGTTTTATTATTTAGTTGTGGCCAAAGGGCGCAATTGTGACCCAAGCTAATGTAGACACCCACCCGGAGCCAACCTGGGTCAAATTTGACAAATTTCATGTGCAAACTACGAATATGTTGAGTAAACTTTACAAATTAAACTGACCACTGGTTGACGGGTCGCCGCCGTAATTGTTTTAAAAACTATAAATATGAAAATTTTTTGGCAACAACTGATTGCTTGTTAACTCTGAATTTAAATTAGCCTTTTGTTTTTGGTAAAGTTATCGCTTTTCATTTTGTTATAGAGAAATAAAAGTGATAAAACATTTCATAGAGTCGAGTGAATGAAAGTTTAAGGATGATTTCACGCTCGCTTGGTTGGTCCCATGTAATAGGTGGCAAGCTTACTGCTATTTGGGGTACCTACTTTCGGTGTTTTTACAAGATCCTCGTGTAGTAGGGGGTGTACCGCGTGCAGATGAGGATGACTTCATCCTGCACCAGCCTGCCCTATGAGCATGGCAGTGTCAACTAAAGTCGATTGACTTATTCAACCAATGAGACCTATCTATCGCAAAAATGGTCATTCACGTGAGCCTATTAACAATATTTTATTTGAAATTTCTGTTGTATCATTGGTTATCGACTGAAATGGACGCGCTAGCTGCGCTAGCACTGTGCTAGCCCTCTCTTCTTTTGCTTTTTATTTTTGCAAAAGGACATTATGCCAAGCCATCAGCTATCTAGAATACAGACTCATTGTGTACAAATGGAATCACTGCATTATAATATGAAACAGTATTCAACAGATATTAAATATCCACAAGAGGATCAACTTCACGGATTATTACACAATAATTTCCGCGTTAGTACCATTTGAAACACTGACCGTGAAGCACTACAAGTTTGCCACCAGGCGAAACTTTGTCAAAAACCTGTGCTCTAAGGAAATTAACTAATTTAAAAAGAACCATCAGTATTACGGTGATACAGATTATATTGCCAGAAAATAAAATATACGTGTGACAACACAGAATAGCGCGTGCTGTTCTGTGTGCACAGAATAGAAGTCAATTTTACATTATACGTTCACCCACCCAAGTGTATACTCGTACGTAGTCATAACGTGTAATTGTTAAATGTCCCACTAAAGAAAAACAAGCAAGGCGCCCTTCACTATTGCAGTGAAGGCATAAGACGACTTCTTACTATTATGTGATATCACATGTTAAAAATAAAATAATAAATATAATCATAATTTTTTTTTTTTTTTTTTTGCTATGGTGTTTATTCTGTACCAAAATTCTATGTGCCAAATCATAACTTTCTAGCACTTGTAGTTCTCGAGTTGAAAAGTTCGGACAGACGGACAGGACCGGACTATAAGACTTCTCTTACATAGTATACTTGTCAGTATAGTAAGAAGTCTAAAAAGGTAAGATCATTTTTACTATCGGCTTGTGGCGAGCACAGCGTGGTAGATAAACTTGCCATAAGTTTGGGATTATTGAAATCGTTTCTAGTTTCCATCCATTTATTGACACCTATTATATCGGAAGAAAAGAAAGAAGTATAATAAAAAAGTGTGTGTGTCAGCTCCGACGCACGACTGGAGTTTACTACTTAAGTACGAGTATCTAACCATAACAAATTAGAAAGTTGCGCACTAAAGGTGCGCACCAAAAACGTGACACGATTTTCGTTACTTGTTAGTAGGTTTTACCCCTCGGATTTTTCTCATACCGGGCGCCTTATTTATGAAAATCGATTCTTAAGGAGTAAACTCCAAAATAGAAGATTTTAAGACAACGGAGTAAAATTATATATTGTTGTCGAAGGCGCTATTTTGAATCCAGAGCAAAAAGCGAAGGATTCTAGAGTAGAATCCCGAGCGTAGCGAGGGTTTCTGAAGTAGAATCCTAAGCGTAGCGAGGGATTCAAACTACGTCGGCTGAGAAAAAATAAAAAAAAGAAATGTACTAGCGATGAAAAAAGCTCGTGCGTTTTGTTTTTTTTTCGGTTGGATTAATATGAAAGATTCATGTTCCAAATTCAAATCTCATTTCTGACCCAAATAATAAGTATCGCCATCCAACACAGCCATCATTCTGTGAACCTTCACAGTCGGCAATGACGCGGAGGATTTTTTAAACGATACCTATCGTTTAAAAAATCCTCCGCGTCTCGCGAATTTTGTAATGTAAATATTTTTAGTAAGTATATAATTATGTATATTGTAATTCGTTTTGTAAATAAAAAAGTTTTATTTTTAATTATGATAAAACCTAAAAATCTCATTATTGCCCGCTATAAAGTCTCTGAACAAAAAAAAAGCTAGTTTAGGCGCAGTTATGTAGGAACAAAACGCCACTCATAAATATAAAGTGATGAAAAACCATTTTATATCCTTATGTACTCTGAGAATTTGTAATGGTCTTAGTAGTTAGTGGTGATGTTATTTAAAGCTAACAAGCAAGTTTCCGTAGTGTAGCGGTTATCACGTGTGCTTCACACGCACAAGGCCCCCGGTTCGATCCCGGGCGGAAACAACGGTTTTTTGAAGTTTTTATTTTACTAGTCTACATGTAATTTTTCAAGTTTTTAAAACTACTAATAAAAAGTAAGAAATTTGTCATTTGATATATACATTAAATTTTTTTTTACAAATGGACGTACAGAAATTTCAATCATTGTAGAGGTATAATAATAATATAATATAATGACAATCCACACAACGCCATCTAGTCTCAAACTAAGCAGAGCTTGTGATATGAGTACTAGATAAACTGATATAAATACTTATATACATTTTTTTTTTGTAAATACATACCTATTTAGTATACTGTGTAAGATGTTAAATATAATATCTTGCAATGCAAACTATGAATATTGTATTGCGTAGCGCAGAAGAATCCTTTTCTAATGGTTATTTATGTACTTACTTAATTTAGTATTTTTATAATATTACTTGTCAAAATTGTAAAATTTGGCATTCATATGTGCTCTTTATGTGCCTAAACTGATTAAATGAAATTGATTCTTTGAGAATAGGTACTTATTCCATAATATCCTAGCGTTAAACGAAACGTCGTGGTCCTCTACGTGCAATCGTATTAATATACATTCTTTTACATTACTTCAATTAGATATACCTACTGGTTTTAGACCGCAGTTTATATTATAAGAACTTCATTGTATTATCTGTGATATTACATATTTAAATTTCTAAGTAGCTATTAGTACACAGTCTTCGAGCTAAGCAATTCTAACTAGGTACTTATATATAGCATCAAGGAAGCATTCAGGCTATTCTATAATATGGGCTTTAACTAGTTATGTAACGTGTTTAATAGGATGCATGTTCTATGAGATCGTGTAGTAGGATTACATGTGTATCATTATTGCCATGTTTGCTCGACATCTAAGACTTGGACTGTTGTGCGAGTTGTAGATATTGTGCTGAAAGGACATCGTCGAATCTCACTTCAGAACCACCAAACATGTGGCTTAAACCAAAATTATTTATCTATTTTAATGAATTAGAGGAAAATATCTATATCACACGGACAAGGATCTATTCTAAATTAATCATTTAGAATAATGTAACGATTTATACTTACTACCGACATTTTCAATCAACGACAACCGGTTAAGGATGCGCAACTGAACCAAATAATCGATATTTCACTTATTCATCATTATTTATTAATATAGTAATGCTTTACCTCACAAATAAATAACTACTATTTTGACTACCGTTGTACATCGTTGAATATCAGCTCACCATCAAGCGAGGTGAAGTCAAGTTGACGAGCAATATATCGACGATTAACCGTCAAGACCTCCTAACTCAATATGTAAAAATTTTACAGGAGGAGCAAAAAATATTATATCTTTGATACATATGTAAATGCGCGTGAACCAAAAATACAGTTGGTTCTAAATATTATTATTTACGATATTAAAATACATTTTTGTATTCACTGCGTTCCAATATATTACTAGGTAAGATAGGAGATATTTACACTTTTTTAAAAGACTAAAATTGTAGATAGGAGGACTTGTTATTTTATTTAGGAGGAATTGGTCGCAAAATCAATGTGGATTTTACAAAAAGTCAAGAAATAAAAGATATTGGCATTAGAAGAAAATTACTTTAATATAAAAAACACAATCTTTCAGTAACACTTACATAGTTAAAGTACTTGGGTATCAATAATATAATCAGTCATTAAATGAGATCTTACAGATGTTACCACCTATAAGTCATTAATTGAGATCTTACAGATCTTACCCTATCAGTCTATAATTGAGATCTTAGTTTTGTACTACATACTTTAAATCTACTACTATTTTAAATTTTATAAAATATTATTAAATGTGAGGCAAAGAATCGTAGAATGCCTGACAATCTGACGGCAATAAAGATTTTAATTCTTGGAGATGTTTAAATTTTGATTCGGGAATCGGTAATTGTTGGGAGTTTAATGGTTCATACTGTTCTATGACAGGGAGTCTTTTGGGTCTCTGAGGAAGTTCTACCCATTCAGAGTTATAATCCAGTTTAACTCTGATCAATCCATCTTGTTGGTAAGCAATAGCTTTTATGTCGGTAACCTTTGGATCACCTGCTTTTTTACCTGGTCTTATTGAAGAGTATCGACACAATTTAGGATCAGCATAGTTAAGAAAAAAATTATAGTTTAACAAGCATGTCTCGTACGGAAAGGGTTTAATTCTCGCTTCTTTTGTTACTGTAACATAATCGCTTGGTAAATTAATAATCCTATTTTTAAGCTTCCTTTCTATGCAACTATGTACCGAATCCCCTTCCATCTGGGTATGTCCTACTTCTAAGAACTTTTGGTACACACAAACGTTATGGCGTATAGCAAAGTTAAGTAAAGCATTAGCTAGCACATTGTTGCGATTTTGCGCCGCACAGCCATCGGAAAATATTATAATGGGGATATTTTCAGACAGACAATGTTTTTCTAAATAATCTATAAGCATAGTCGCAAACGTAGAAGAAGACAAATCGGCTTCAGTTTCTGCAAACCAATAGCACGAAGCATTGTGGGTTGCCACATTATATACTGAGTAATTATGCAGAGCCAATTTGGTTTTATAATATATTGCACTAGCAGTCAAAAACGGACACACCTTTACAGCTTGCAGGTCAACATTTAAAACTATACATAAACCTTCTAATGCGTCCTTCTTGTCCTTTTCTTTTTCTTGCCTAGCAGTAATTTTCCTCGAAATATGCTGCTGATACTCATCTTCACTTATATTTCCGTTCTGATAGGTCAAACAGGTGTCACACATGTCTTTCTTTAATTTGTGTATGGCAATGTTTTTATTTGCAAAAATGATATCAAACTTTTTTATAGAAAATGGTGTAGAATTTTTTTCGTTGCAGAACTGCTTATAAACCTGGTATAAATGGGACTTATTACGAAAAATTGGCTCTAAAAAAAGTTTACTAGTGTCTTTTCTGTTATAATGTGACGGTAGTTTAGGGATAGAATCAAAAAATTCGTTTAATATTATTTCTTGCGCGATCCGACCTTCACGTGGTGTAATATTCCTGGATCTACACTCATTCTGTCGAGAGGGAAGCATTCCAGATCGACTCTTCTTTGACCACGATTGGACTGTAAATGTTCCAAGACAAAGAGTGTTTACAAACATTTTCCTGCACACTGGAATTCTTTCTGTCGTGTTATTAACTTCTATTGTAAGTGGCAAGTAATATTTTAACGTGCTTCCACGTCGTGATGGACCTGCTGTAGTTATTCGGTTTCTACTAACAACAGTAACATTGTTGCCGACGTAAATTTTACGTTGTGACCAATCCATAGATTTCCAAAAAGCTTCAAAAATGTTTATGCGATTGTCTTCAGTAAATTCATCACACCGACGTACTGCAGAGTTTTTACAGAAATCAGACGTACAAGGAGGTCCCATTGATCTTTCAGGTCTGTTTTTATTTTGCTGAACCTTTTCACCTCTTGGAGCATTATAGCCTAAATAAGCCTTACCTTCCATTCGAAGCCTTTTGTTAAGGTTCTTTTTCCAATGTTCAGGATCAGCCTTCTTTCTCCTTCTTCTGCCTTCAGACATATCACCATAGAATACTTCTGAGTGACTTTGGAGCTCTTGTACTGTATTCTCTACCTCGCTCAGAGAACTATCAGAAGATGAACTATCGGAATCTGGCGCTGAATATTCGTTGTCTTCCCTATCTGCCATGTCATCAGCAGCGTCGGCACTTTGCTCTAATATTAACTGTGAAGAGTCACTATCAAATCCTAAATCTGTAGGTTGAATGAGTGAGGAATCAATTTCTAATGGCGTATTAGTACATGGTATTAAACTTCCTGAACTATTTTCTACAGTGAATTCTAAAATTTCTTCAAAGTTTGCTTGTATTTGTGAAGAGTTGGCTAAGGGAATATTGTCGATATCTGGATTTTCTATGTTAAGAATCGGCAGTGATTCAGAAGTAATATTGAATTGGTCTATATACTCTATTTCCACAGGAATTAGAGGCGCAGTGGGTGAAGGTATGATGGGATGTTGAACCGCTTGGTTTTCATTTTGTTTTGTGTCTGAATCTTGTTTTTCTGAGTCCAAACAAAGATTGACCAAGTGTCTTGACCGGTGGTAAGTCATTCTGAAAATAAAATAACACTAAATCTGAGACTACTTCTATAATGTATTGGTAAATATTAAAGTATAATACTCCTAACTGCTATTACATTGAGTGAGTTTATCGAGAGCTTGCGAAGTTTTCATTACAACTAATAACTTCTATCTACATGTTTTTTATTTACACAGGATTTCTTCGTAATAAATTGACAATATCACACAAGCAACATTACAATTTATGCTAATATATCACATACACAAACAACATCCAAAAATATTGGTACAAAATAAGAAAAAAACAATAAAACTTACTTTGGAATAGAAAGCGCGCGAAACACGCGAAGAGTTCGTACAAGTCGCGAGGCGCACACTGAAGTTAGCAGCAATTGCCGTCAAATTTTGCACGCGAGTATTTCGTAGGTATTGCCATGACATAAAAACACTCGCAATAATGCAAAGCGTTAATACGAGATTTTAGTATTGTGTGGGATACGATATTTTAGAATTTTTTAGAATGAAAAAGTATTTTATCAAAATATGTCAGTTAGGAGGTCTTGGTGGTTAATCGTCGATATATAAGTAGGTATATATAAAAATAAACCAAATTCAAAATGAAAGTAATCGATTATCAAGTAATATAATCGTCTTATAACTTATATCGATTACCAAATAGTCGATATTTCACGTATTCACTATTATTTCGATCACCGTTGTGACATCGTTGATGTCAGCTCACCATCAAGCGAGGTGAAGTCAAGTTGACGAGCAATATACCGGGTGTTACGTAAGGGTTATATCAACCCGAAGCCAGCACCATCAGCTGGTCGACCAGAACCTGTTTCGACATGTCGCGACCGCCAGATAAGAAAAAAAAAGTTCATAAAAAAAACATTATTACCGAATAAAATACACACTTGTTTAAACAACACTAGCTAAAATCAGCTGCTTCGGTCATCGACATCAAAATAGGTACAAATAATGCACGCCTGTGAAAAGCTTTCCGTCTCACTCCTGGTAGGAACATTTTGTCCCTGTTTCGCATCAAGCGATGCCGCCCTCACGAACACGAAGGGCTCGGTCGAGTCACGAAGTTTCCTAGAATTTTATTTAAAATCATTTAGCAAGGTCACAGGTCAGTTCAGTTGCATTCTTTGCTTTGTGCAGTGAGGTAGCTAAATCGTTGTTTAGTGTGTTAATTTGTGAGTTGTGTCAAGTTGTGTGTGATGGTGATTGTGTTGTGTAGTAATGGCTCTGAGTAACGAAGATTATTACGAGATGATGCTTTGTGTAGGAGCATCAGAAGGCAATTTGAGCGCTGCCCGTGAGTATTACCTACCGTGAGTTTTGATACCTAAAAATACTGTGTACGCAGTCGAGTCGA
Organism: Nudaria mundana; assembly: GCA_963556515.1. Classification (NCBI taxonomy): domain Eukaryota; kingdom Metazoa; phylum Arthropoda; class Insecta; order Lepidoptera; family Erebidae; genus Nudaria; species Nudaria mundana. The sequence continues at coordinate 24,007,086 of OY748291.1, forward strand.
AGCCGCATTTAGCACTGTTACACAAGAAATTAACCTTTCCTGTAAACAGGTAAGATTTTTCTAAAATTGGGGACAGAGTTTTTACTATCACTTGCATGTGGTGCACCTGTCAAACCACGGACGAGGATCTGGGGAAACATAACTATGTGTTGGTCATAATTTGATTTACATAAATAAAAATAATCCTTTAAGGACGTCCACACTGCCGCGACGCCCGCGCCACCGTCAAGGGCATTGTACATACGTACCACGCGCTCATTGTCTAGTTGTAGCTACGTCAAGCCGTAGTGTTGGGACACATTTGTTTTGATTTGAAATATCTTTTTAAATTTTTTGATGTACTTTTTTTTTCGTCTTTGGCGGTCGCCATAATATCGAAACGGGTTATGGTCGACCAGCTGATGATGCTGGCTTCGGGTAGATTTATATGAAACCCTTTCGTAACACCCTGTATATAAGGGGTATATATAAAAATAAACCAAATTCAAAATTAAAGTAATCGATTATCAAGTAATATAATCGTCTTATAACTTATATCGATTACCAAATAATCGATATTTCACGTATTCACTAATATTTGACCACCGTTGTGACATCGTTGATGTCAGCTCACCATCAAGCGAGGTGAAGTCAAGTTGACGAGCTATATATATAAGTAGGTATATATAAAAATAAAATCGATTTTATCATAATGAATAATATCAATTACATCCTTATTCCACAATCCACAAGCAAGTAGCAGGCTGTCATAACTGTCCCTACTGTCACATATTACTTTTTTAAATACTGTTGATAGATATGTACAGAGACAATCAATACGGTATGCAGTTGTTATAGTATTTGTCTGTAAAACTTAACCTGCTGTATTTATAGATTGCTTGCTTGCTACATAATGGTTATTTCTACTACCTATCAATAATGTCTTGAAAAAGTATTTAAAGGGTTTTAGGTTTTTAAAGGGTAAGGAACTTCGAAGTCCGTTCCGATTTCCGAGCATATAAAATGCATAAAAAATACTTAACCAACTATTTTCAGTTTTTGCGCAAACATAACCTTAAAATCTGACATATTTGTTGAATTTTTGCGCTTGACTTGCTTGTCCGTCTTAAAAATACAATGTGATGAGAATTAGAAACATATTTCACATTTAACAAGCCTTTTTCCATTGGTGTTGGTTCTGGGGCGAATGATGTATGGACGCGTAGCAATGTCCTTTCAATTCATAGGATTCAAATAAAATAATTCGTAGACATCATTCACCGTGCCTTTCTCAGTTAGGGTCGGCTTTCCTGTCTAACTGCGATGCGGCCGAACGTCGATTTAGCCAGTCTAGATGTTGCTTAACCTTTGCAATGTGTTAAGTGCAGTGGGTTACCACTAAGCCACGAGATCCAAATTATTTCCCTCTGAACGCGTGTCCGACAAATCGGACCACGTGAACTTTTTTTTCCTGTTGGTTCGATTAAGCAGTCGGACTATGAAGTCTTACATTTCTTAAGAAAACATGGTCCGACCGACCTACAAATATATAATAATAATAATAATAATAATAATTTGAAATATCTTTTTAAATTTTTTGATGTACTTAAAACAAATTAAAAAATAAAATACTTAAAAAATTTAATGTACTTTTAAACGATCTATAAGCTTCTAACATCTATTTTGAGACAAAAGATATCATCCCACATAAATGATAACAACATCATGTCAATCTCTCAAAATGGATGTAGAAGTAGGGCTCGTGGCACTAAAGAGCTCCTAATTATGGATATGATTATTAGCCAACAGGTACGCCGTAACCACAAGGATTTGGCGACATGCTGGATAGATTACAAGAAGGCTTATGACTCTGTGCCTCATACATGGCTTCGGAGGGTGCTGGAGTTGTATAAGATTGATGCAACTCTATGTACCTTCTTAGGGGCATGTATGGGGCAATGGAAGACAGTCTTGTGCTATTCAGGGTGTCGACGAACTTGTGGTAATGGTGGACCGATAAAAATCGAACGTGGTATATTCCAGGGCGATAGTCTGAGTCCATTATGGTTTTGTCTGGCCCTGAACCCTCTTAGCACTTTGCTGGAGAATTCAGGCCTAGGGTATCGGTTGCGGAAGGATGGTCAGGTTTTATCTCACCTTCTCTACATGGATGATTTGAAATTACTTGCCCCAAACAATCACCAACTGATGGCACTACTAAAGGTAACAGAAACCTTTAGTAGCTCTATCAGAATGGAGTTTGGCGTGGACAAGTGTGCGATCATGCATGTAAAGAAGGGTGAGGTAGTGGAGTCCGAAAGAACACAACTTTCGGATTCGACTCAACTTAGGTCTCTTTCCGCAACCGATACTTATAAATACCTGGGTATGTCACAAGCGTTGGGCATTTTAGAGACTGCTATGAAACAATCATTGAGGGAACGCTTCTTTGGCCGCCTGAGAAAAGTACTTAATAGTCTTTTATCGGGCGGTAACAAGGTGCGAGCCTACAATGGTTGGGTCATGCCAGTCTTGATGTACTCGTTTGGCATACTCAGATGGACTCAGACAGAACTTGACGCTCTGGATAGAAAAGTCCGTACACTACTCACTACATACCGAATGCATCATCCGCGTTCATCTGTAATGAGATTGTACATACCGCGGAAGTGTGGGGGCCGTGGCTTTCTTAATGCTAAGACCCTTCACAACCGTGAGGTGTGCAATCTCAGGGAATACTTCCTGCAGGTGGACGAGGATTTGCATCGTGATGTTGTTGCTGTAGACAATGGACTGACCCCGCTCGGTTTGGCTAAAGAGAACTGGCGCAAACCTGTGATACTGAATACTAATGACCGCATGGATGTATGGATGAGTAAAGAGCTACATGGACGCTTTTATCAGGCCCTACACGGACCTGATATTGATTTTAAATCATCTATATCCTGGCTACGATTCGGAGACCTATTTGGTGAAACCGAAGGTTTTGTCTTTGCAATTATGGACGAAGTTGTTATGACGAAGAACTACCGGAGGTATATTCTGAAGGATGGTACGGTTGACATATGTCGGGCATGCCACCGTCCCGGTGAATCCCTTAGACACATTATATCTGGTTGTTCCAGTCTGGCCAACGGAGAGTATTTGCATAGACATAACCAAGTAGCTAGGATCGTCCATCAACAGCTTGCTCTGAAGTACAAACTCGTGGATTCAGAAGTGCCATATTACAAGTATGTGCCTGACCCAGTTCTCGAAAATGATCATATCACATTGTACTGGGACCGATCTATTATCACGGACAGGACTATTGTTGCAAATAGGCCTGATATAGTGATAGTAGATCGGTTAGAGCGCCGTGCAATAATAGTTGATATTACTATTCCGCATGATTGCAATCTCGTGAAAGCGGAAAAAGACAAACAAGTAAAGTACTTGGATTTGGCCCACGAGATTGTCGACATGTGGCATGTAAGCTCAGCTGTTATTGTACCGATAGTCGTTTCCGTGCATGGACTGATCGCCAAGAGCCTCGACCAACACCTACAGAGGCTCTCGTTAGACAGTTGGGTCAAGGGGCTGATGCAGAAGGCAGTGTTACTCGACACGGCACGCATCGTGAGGAAATTCTTGTCTCTGGAGCCCTAACCACCGGTAGCTTGGTCCTTGTACTCGATACCGGTGGGGCGCTATTTTTTATATTTTTAAATATATTTGTATTTTTTTTTATAGATTTATTTAAAAATGTACTAAATATGTATCAAGTTAAATAAAGGAAATAATAATAATAATAAATATTCTTTATTGTACATTTTAAATACAAATCTTAATATTAAGTACAAACAAGTTTAAACAAAAAAAAACTATGTACAAAGGGCGGCCTTATCGCGTAGAGCGATTTCTTCCAGGCAACCTTAGGATGGATAGAAGAAATAATATGAAATATAGATATATATATATATATTAAATTGTTTTATTTTTATGATCGCCTGGTACTTTTTCAGAATAATTAGTTCAAACATTCAATCGGTTTTCACTGAATTTAAAAGAATTTAAAATCTTTAAGGCTCTTATGTTGTTATGTATTCCTGGTACATTTGAGGTTTGTGTCTTTTATAATGGATAATCATTTTCGTCTGTACTCCGTGCACCCTCACATTTCTTTATTTTTCATCGGGACAAAAAAAAATATCATGCGCTTAGTAGGGCACTATGGATATCTTACCAGAGCTGCTTTGGTTCCATTAACTCTTTATTATAAGATACACAAACAACAAAAGTACTAGGAGTACAGAACTACATAAGCACTCTCGAAATCTTATTCGAATCTCGATCCGTTTAGTTTATTTAAATGTGTCAACAGGTGCATCGAGTACAAATGAAAATGACACAAACCTCAAATGTACCAGGAATACATAACAACATATAACTACTTGGTATAAAAATGTCGAACTAGTTACATTAATGTAACTACAATGTAACTAGGTGGAATAGACCATTGTACTTACGAAAAGGAAACGTCGGATTAACCGAAACAACAGAAAAAAAAAATTCACGTGGTCCGATTAGTCGGACGAAGCAGAATTGCGATTCCTTGTAGTACGATTAATCGAACCAATAGGAAAAAAAAGTTCACGTTGTCCGATTTGTCGGACAAAGCAGTCGGACCACGCGTTCAGAGGGAATTATTTGTAGGTAGGATTTTCAAGTATTATGAGAAGATACACCACAGGTTCAAACATTTGAAACCATATTTAGCTACCCGTAAGATTGAATGACGAAAAACATATTCTACGAATAAAGACGCGGAAAATTTTAAAAATCACTTTGTTGGATCAATTTATGTATATTATTGTCAAAAAGGTCGCTTAATTGTCGAAAGAAGACCTCACGAGCACAGAGGATATCGTTGTTAAACAATAAAAAAAAAAAGCTCAGCATGAAAAATAGTTTTAGGTTAGGGAACGGTTTCGCCAAACAATTCTCAACTTTCGTTGAGATCTAATAAAAAATATGGCCGCTAGCCCAACACACACAGGCAGACAGACAGTCTCGAAATGTAGACGCTGCACTCGCTTCAGTCGCTCGGTCAAGCTAGATAAAAGATCACAACCCATGCGATGCCGAGAAGAACCTAGTTTTTGGTCTTTAACCAGCATTTGAGGTCAGATGAAACTAAAAGCACCGTAAGTATGTAATCAGCAAACCAATCTCTAAAAAAGTAGTTAGTGGACCCGGTGAACGGAAAAAACAGTCGGCCTCGTCCTTTTTATGTTTCCCGAATTTACAACCGCAGGCTCTGGGGGACGTTCTGTGTAATGCGTGCAAGTTTATCGCCGCCAGTCTACTTCCGTGGCAATTGATGGAGTGACAGTAAAAACGTGTCCTTAAACATGTGGCGGTAAGCGAGACAGTGTGCGCTTGATTGAAAAGAGCGAAGCGAAATCCTTTACCTATATTTATTGTACATAGGGACATATTATACTCGTAGTTCTTACAGTCTATGTAAATAAAAGCTTTATTGAATAGCTTACCTTGAGTTTCTGTAGCTTGCAAAAGTAGTTGGGTAGGTCTACAGAACTGTAACGATATTTTAGGACATCAATTCTCAATGACATTTTTAATTACATTTTAATAACTAGGTAGGTAATAAATTGACAAATGTATGGTATATGTACTGGGATTGACATTGATATTTTTTAATTTTGTTGAGTCAAGTGACATTGACATATTATTTCATTTTTGTAATTGTAATCTTTGTAACACATTTTTTTGGGTCTCCTGCTTATTTCCGTTGCCTCATAGTTATTATTTGTACATTGCATGTCTAAATAGGTAGGACATGTGTTCCTTATACATCAAATAGCACCTAAGATGTAGTTATGTAACATGTTCAGCAATAAAATTATTGATTGATTGATTGATTGATTGGTTGCCAAATCTCCATTGCACAGACGTTGATTCATCCCACCTTGGACTATGCGGATGCCTGTTACCTGGATGCCACCGAGGAGCTGTTAAATAAACTTGAGCGTTTGCAGAATCTATGTATTCGTTTTATCTTCAACTTGAACACATGATCATATCTCCCAGTTCCGCAAAGAACTCAAGTGGCTCCCAATCCGTCTTCGAAGAATTGCTTGGATATTGTGTCTGAGTATACAAGTAAAACCTCCTATCCGTCCTACTTACGGGAGCGTTTCACTTACGTAAACGCATCTGATGCTCCGTCTACTCCTACTCCTTTACTGTTCATGCGGTCAGGCTGTGGAACGCACTCCCACCGAACATACAACGCTGAGACGCTGCAACACCATCTTCACCTTTAAGAGGAATGTGAAAGAACACTATCTCTCCTCTATATCTTAAATATTGGCATCTATGTATATTTTATATGTGTAGGTATATTTATTTTATATGGAATGTTTGTATGTATTGTATATACGAGTATATAATTTATTATTTGTAGGTACCTATTATGTATGTATATGTATGTGCATTCGTAGTATAAGTATGTATTTATGTAAGAATTTACTGTATAATACAATTCAACCTACGCACACTTCAAGCTTTGTCTACCAAGCATTTCCTTCCCCTGGCCCACTGGAAGAGATTTCTTTGAAATAGTGGTGCCTTTGTACTAAACCTCTATCCTTACTATTATTCTTCTCGCTTTGTTACCTTCTTGTGTGTACATAAATAAATAAATACAATTTTCACATTATGTGTGTGTAATTAAGTAATTATAATATGTTTTTGTTACCCTTTAATGATTCACTTTCATGACGAGAACCCGCCTGCCTAACTTCTTAAAACTATTCCGTAACCGCTCTGCGCTCATGACGCTACCACTGCCAAGCACCCAGTTATTTTATTCAGCGTTTCTTGAAGTGCTAACCTTGACGCCTGAACTTATTTAATTCTTTTCTGAATTCAAAATATAAACAAAGCAAAGGAAAATATAATATATTGAGTTACAATAATGTGTGAGTGAAGTGAGGTCACAATGTCAAAACTATTGAATTGCATGTAAATTAACGATTGATTTAGTACGGGGCGGAGTGTGGTGCGAGTGGTGTACGATAGAATTACCAATAACGAGTACTGCTGATTGTGCGATGCATTTAATTCTCACATTCCACTTGGCACTCCCAACGATGGTGGCCCGTAGACATGTAGACAAACTATTCATCATACCCACGTTATGCCAGTTTTTAGTTGGAGCCATGTCTATTTATGTTACCAGGAATACTTACGATTAGTACTCACTAAAGTTGTAATGGGTTAAATTTATTTTACTAATTGCCATTTTTTTGACATTTCGCAGGTGGGTTGTCTTACCCCTTTGGGGAATAGGCGTGATAACATATGAGTATAATGAGGTGTGTCCCCGTGTGCCAACAATAACGGATTATTTGCAATAATATCCACTTGTCCAGACATTGTATAATCCGAGAGCACAACGTACTTAGACTGCAGTGCAATTAGCATTTACAAGAATTAAGCTATATCGACGTTCATTGTAATTAGAATAGTTGGAGCACAAACAATAGTTGCCAGTGGACGCAACAGTCACGTATACCGACTTATGTATGTAGGTACCTATCTTGTTCTTAGTATAGTCATCTAAGTGCTATGTATTGATACTGATAATAATTAGAGAATTGTTATTTATCAGAGATTCCATCGCTATAACTTTAATATTTGTAGAGTTCCATACCCAAAGGGTAAACCGAAACCCTATTACTAAGGCTTCGCTGTCCGTCCGTCTGTCCGTCTATCACCAGGCTGTATTTCATAACCGCAGTTACACAGTTGAAATTCTAACTGATGAGGTATTTCTGTTGCCGCTATAACACCAAATACTAAAAAGTAGAATAAAATAAATATTTGAGGGGTCTCCGGTAACGTTTTATTGCCGTTTTTATAGATGGTACCGAACCCTTCGTGCGCGAGTCTGACCTCGCACTTGGCCAGTTTTATTTGGTTCTGGCAGGTGGTCAGATAAGCGGGCGGGGACAGACTAGTGAGGATCGACCTAGGCGAACGTACTTCGATCAAACCGGAGATGTTTTGACTATGGCCAGGTCAAGAGTATCCGTAATCGGAGAGCGTGCATAAAAATAGTTACTAAAGTGGAAAAGAGGTGTGACCGTATAAGGGTATGTATTGTATTTCAAAGTGACTTTCTTTTTCAAATTATTTGGCACGGGATTATTATATTAATAACGGTATACCTTTCGTTAACATAATACATGTAATCCTAAAATGGTTTGGCACAATGAATTTGGCATACTTTTTTTGGCATAATTATACTTGGTCATAATTGATTTTTAGCAGCATATGTACTGTGGCATAATTATATTTAGGTCTAATATATTTATGCATAGTTATAATTTGCACAATGTTTTTAGGCATAGTGTACATTCGCCTAATAGTATATTTTACTAAAATTTTATAGGTATAAATTAATGAAACGAATGAAAAATAAAAAAGTTACTTTAACCAGTATTACCTATATTATATAGTGTCAAAGTAGGTTTAGGTGCGGCAGGGGCCCTTGGGCCACCCCTAAGCCGCCTTTTAATTATTTTACATAGTTACTTATTCTGCCTTAGATGATTATGACTATATTCATTATAGTGTGATACGTTTATGCCTTTATAAAGCTATGCTTAAAAATTTTATGCTTAAAAATGATTATGCTAATTTTATTTATGATTAAGACAAATATGCTAAATTTGTTGTGGATAAAAAAAATATGCATAAATATCATTAGTCTAAATTACCATATGCCAAAATATTTTATGGTTATTTTTTTATGTAAATCGATAGTGAACCATTAATAACTATAGGTTATAATATGAAAGGCGTCATCTGGTTCATACAGTTAACATAATAATAAATAGCAGTCAATACAACCGATACAGATAGTGATAATGTGATAATACCACAGATAATCAAGTAGGCTATGTAATAATCGAATACTGTTGATCAGAATTCTGTCGCCATATTTAATTGACTGTCGCATGAGTTTGTATTCGTAGTTATATTGTATTTCGCTTTACATAAACGTTCTAGTTGAGATAGATAATAATATTGTATTTAAAAGCAATTACTTAGATTGCTTACCTACCTGTTTCTTCAAATATTTGAACAAACAAACGAAGTGAGCGAAGCGTCTACAAATTAGGACTGGACAATTTTGGTTTCATCTACCTGTTGTGTTCCGAGCTAGCAGCCACATTTTTTTGGGTTCGATCTTCACGAAACTGGTTCCTTGATTTAATAATTTTTTTATCGTGAGCTTTTTTGCTTGAGAGTGAAATGGGAGATCCCAAATAATGTTTTTCATGTTCGCAAAGTCTACTGGCCGTCAATAGAGCGATCACTCGCGTAAACGGATGTTGTCCCGCCACCAAATATAATTTTAAGAATTACCAAAATTACTGGGTTCAGAATAGTAGGTAATAATGATGGAGAAGGAAAGATCGCTTACCTTTGAAGCTTCTTTTGTCACTTTTTCTCCCTGCAGGGATAAATCTTTTTTAATCAATACTGTTTTGCTTTGCCATTGACCCAGAGCGGTCAATCAATAATTAGAAGAATGCTTTAAACCACTAACGACGCGCCTCGGACTGCCTCGGAGAGCACGCTAAGCCGTTCGGCCCCGGCTGTCATACAAACATCTGTCGGCTGTCATTAGTGGTAGTTGGAGCCCTAAATCAAAAATCCGACCGGTATAACTACAGAACTTCGATATCGGAGGTCAGATGGCAGTCGCTTCACGGAAAATATCGAAGTTCAGCCGAATGGCAGTTAAACTGGAAAGCCGACCCCAACCGCATTGGGAAAAAGGCTCGGATGCTTTTAACCATTAAATTTCGAACGGTTTAGGGATATCGAAACTAATATATTAATTTCTCTGATGGGATAGCCAGAGAAGTTCTATGGGTGTATAAAATGTCTCTTCGCAAACGCAAACGCTTAAAACGCATTTGGCCTATTTCTATTAGGCCATTTAGGCACAGAACTTCGATATCGTACATAGGTTGTGGAGGTCATGTGTACCATATTTAGTATATATATAATTTTAACGTATTTAAGATACTAAACACTAAACAAAGTACCCAGTTAGCCCCACCAGTTCTATAAGTTCGCATTTGCCACCATATTGTGTTATCTCACCAATATTATCATAATATAGAAGATTTCGCAACTAGAACCAAGTTCCCATAAGCATTCGGTCCCATCTTCAGCTCATTACGACATAGAATTTGCTGCGCTCGGTCGGTTCTCTCAATTATTCCAATAGGGTTGCCACTAGCGCAACGTTGCTACTTAATGTCTTCGTATGGCGCTTGGTGTTCGCAGTTACACGAATAGAATATTGCTTTCCGGGTAAAAATTAGTTTTCTAGCCCTTTTTTTTAGATTTCATTCCGTCTTTAATAAGGATAGAAGTTTTGGTTTCATTATAGTTCATATACCTGTATTGACTGTGTAAGTTGAACAATGGTAAGTAAAAATTTTTTTAAGAAAAAACTTTTTAGCATTAATTAATAGCATTAATTTTTCGCAGAATCAAAAGGACAACAAAACGTCGACAATTGTTTCGCCTCTAAACGAGGCATGTGTAAGTTGAAATAGGTACCTACAAAAAACTTGTTAATTAAAACAAAATGTTCATGGCAATAAGAATAACTACAGTGCAAGCAAACTATAAGGGGAGCTTGTGGCTTGAGGCATGATGTGATCTAGATATATGATTACATTGTAGTACCTATTTCGTCTCAGTACAAACTAAGTCCTATCCCATTTTATGGGTTGCTGGAGACCATGGTCTCTAGCGGGAGCCAGTGGAACGCTTCAGTTTCCTTTTGCGAGCAGGTTATGCTCGTGAAGGAGGCAGCCAGTAGGGTGAGGGGGTGGACCCTCCCCGCTGAGTTCTAAATCCATGATCGGGGCCTGAAGACGACGGACTAGCAACCCACCGTCCTTACAGAAGCAGGCTAGAAGGGCTGCGTGCTGTGGGGCCTCACCCCACGCACACCTTCAAACACCGACGCGGGATAAAACCCCAAAGACGCGGGGTAAAACTCGACCACCACGCAGCGGCCACACAGGTGGCCAAGGTCCGCCGGGCGCCACTGGAAAATTCTTTTAGTGATTACTAGAGGCGCTGGGCAATGGACGTAGTGCGGTCGCGGCCTACGGCCGCGGATTTAAAAAAAAGAATTAATAAAGTCATTCCTTTTTCTATCCCATTTTATTGGTTGCACACAAATACCTTATATACAATTGTATATAAGGTCTTTGGTTGCACATTATATTATAATGTTATAACGTAAAAGATAAATAATACGAGTATAATTACATTGTTGTTAACGACATAATTCGTCGGGCTCTTTCCACCGCAGGGCTTCGTGAGCCAAATGGGTTAGCACAAAGCGAAGGAAAGAGACCGGACGGTATGACTTTGCTGCAATAGAATATGGGAAGGCCTTTGGTGTGGATCGCTACCTACATGCGTGACACCTTATCAACTTCACACCTTCCAAGCACATCTGGATGTGCAGGCACTGCTACTGCTTTGGTGCTGCTGCTGCAATGAAGTATTCTAAACAGCATTTTGTTAGTTAAAATAATATTTCTGAGAGCCTTAAAAACTGGGCTCTGTAATATTTCGACGTTAATATAAGTATTCAAATTCAGCTCATTTCTTGAATACCATTAGGAAAAAATCACCTTTCTTATTTCAAATATACAGCAAGAAAGAAACAAGTCAAAAGAAACCTGTGGAAACTCACAGGTTTCACTCAACGTCGGCTTTACCATATTTACAGAGTGAAAGAAAAGAATGCAGTCAGTTTCTGCATTTCACTCGGCAATTGTTCATTTAAAAGGCAGGCTACAGTTTTAAGTCTACTGCCGGCTTTAACTTTATAAGAATGGAAATAGAATTTGTTAGAACACAAATATATCAAAGCGACTTAACTTTTTTTTTATTTTTAGTTTTCTATAATGGTTCACTTCTTGCATCCCCGCTGCTCTTCTAAGTTACTTTAATGGCTTTACAATGGAATAATTTGAACTAAGTATTCTACGAATGATAGTACCTAACATAAATGCTATCTAAAGAGGCTTTGGTTACGTTACATACTTACGTTTGAATTTATAAACACACACACACACACACACACATATATCACGCCTATATCTCCGAAGTGGTAGGCAGAGGTGCATTACACACCCACAGTTTGCCAGTATTTTTAGTCCCACGTAATAAGGGGCAAGCCTATTGCCGCGACCGGGCACACATATAATGGGTTATGCCCCAAATGGCCGAATGAATTTAATAAAAAGTAGGAGCAAAACTGTAATTTTGAAAAAAAAAATTTGACACCCGTTGCCTTGCGATGAAATGTCGATGAAAGGCAGCAAAATCTTACGTGCCCGCCGCTGTGGCAAAGCTAATTAAAGTCTTGGGCGTCTCGGACGTCAGTCGTGAATTTATAAAACGGTTTTAATTATAAAAACGCTACGGTATAAATAGGTTCCTACGAAATTATGTTCACTTTCAACCATAATAATACCTACATTTTAAATTAATAAACACCTATCGAAGTCTTTACAAAACATCTGCTAAATTATAATTCCATACACAGAAAATATAGAAAACCATTACAGGTATAATAAGCAAAGGTAAGTCTGAAATGGATCGTCCAATCAGTAACTAGTCCTTTCACACAAACGGGTATTAAGATGACCAAATTCTGTTCTTGTATATTCAGGCTTAGGATAGTCGAGCGTAGGTCGTGACTTGTCACAATGAGGTTAGTTTGTGGGTTATCTAAAGCGTGTCGCATTGACCTAAACACTGTTTGTTGTTTTGTGTTTTAAACTACTTTAAGAACATAGGCATATTATATTATATTATTATATACGCAGAGGCGCATTACACACTTTTGTAAGAGTTGTTTTGTCGACCCTACTTAATAAGTGGCGAGTCTACCGTTACTGGCTACTAGGTTATAGCATACAAGTAATTCAGTATACATTCCTCTTTCACCTGTAGTCTTATCCAGTCCCAGGCATAAAAATACTTCGAGGAATTAACAGTCTCCATCTAAAGTTGTTTAAAAAGTAGCAGTTCCATGAAACAAATCAGTTGTCATATTTATCTTACTCGTTTTGATACCGATTTCAGATAAAAATTACGATGACCTTCAAGCTGTACAGTAGGCGATTTATCGATCTGTTCGAAAAATAAGGTACTAATAGCCACATCGATGCGCAAACATACACGTCTAATCCAACGTTCTTTTTCATCATATTTTTACGTGACAAGTAGGTACCATAACAAGACCTAAGTACCAGATTGTGCATAATCAATTTATTGTTTTTATTATTTCATAAAATATATTTTTTACTATTCATTATTACCATCCACAAAAGATTCGTGTTGAGAAAAAACATGGTCCTACCACTTACGAGATACCTATAAAATACATACCTTACATAATTATACTTGGAGGTTATTCTTTATGACTTTTGGCTAACACAACGTATTCAAAGACGATGTGCATTTATAAAACGCTAGACTCTTAACCAATAAAATGTGTAAATATAGTCCCAACATCTCTAACATGGCTTTGTCACGTGCACAATATGAATGCTTCCGAAGCAGCCGCTGGATCTCTGCATTTGCGAGGCTTCGTTCACTATTCACAATACAAATATTTATCGACAGAACCATCACAAATACCTACTAGTAGATCAAGTTATGGGCAACTAAAATACATTGTAGACGTCAATGAATCCTACTAACTGCCAGATTTTTAAGTAACAGACTAATATTCTGCCGTGGTATAACTAAAATGCCGTTATGTAACATTTTCACGATTTTTACTTTTTGATGCTATCTTAATCAGAAAAAAAATCTCTATCGATCTGTATTTACAGTATTTTCCTAACTAGAAAAGCTACTGAAATAATAAACGTAAGAAAGCCGTTATATGATTTTATTTTACTTGTGTATTATTCAAAAATGCCGTAAAGTGACTGTGTTAATCTATATAGCCGCTAAAGTTCAATAAAATCAAATATTAACAAAAAAAAACTTAAGATTGTTTCGCTAGATTGCGGTTAACGGATTTTAATTCACTTTAATGTGATTAAAGTACTTTTACTGCTTTATAGTTACTCAAGTTTTTGAATAGAAATTTAAGCTATATTGAGTTATAATGCCGTTAACTGAAAAAGTTAGACATAAATGTATTTAACGATACTTAACGGCTTTATAGTTTAACTTTATTGTAAAAACATTTCGACTTCATTCATCGTTATGCGCCAGTTAGCGATGTTTCACATATTGAGTAAAATCAAAGTGGTAACAACAGTGAGACTATATTGCCGTTATCCGAAATGAATACGCTAAAAGGCCGCTATATGATCTCGCGGGGGGTGATGATCGAGGCGGTCGGGGATGATCCTGTGAGTTTTTGCACCGACACACCAACGCCGCACATACGCTAGTTCGCGTGATTCCCGCCGATTTTTGGAATTATGGCGAATCGTCAGTATAAGTAAGTTTTTTATTGTTTTAGTTTACCGTATTTTATGTATGATAATTATTTAGTACAATTTATAGTTATATTCACACGATGTAATTTATACGCTGGCTATATATATAGCTGGCGAGATGAGGGTGTGTTTGCACACCTCTGCCTACCCCTTCGGGGAAAAAGGCGTGATGCTATGTTATGTTATGTAATTTATATAGCACTACAAAGCAGCTATTTTCTTGTTACAGATCCCAAAGATCAAAAATCATTTTAAAAATGGCTATAAACCCAGATATTGAGCCTGGAACAAATCTAATCTTGGAGACACCGATTGTAACCAACTGTTTAAACTATTTTGATAATATATACACTAGACCTTACTCAATGACCAGCAGCGTCTTTGCAACATTTTGTGAAACTCAAACTACGAACAACTGTCATCATTTAAGTATATTATTATAAATAATTAAAAAAATAATAATAATTTAAAACAGGCTTTGTCAACAGCATGTATTCAACCCAGTCCGACTTTACAGCTATTTGAGTCAAATACTCCTGCGGAAGCAAATTTGATGTGTGATGAATTAATGCCGCCAAGAACTCCATGCAGTTATAAAGTTTCCAATACAGTATGCCATGATTCGCCTGCCGCCGACCAACTTGATTTTGTTTCCGATGAGTCCGTACGAGGACAAAAAAAAATCTAATGAATCAATCGGTATTTCATCAGATGAAGAACGTCTGTACCGCCTGTCTTACTCCACAGGAATCGTGCCGGAGGTCTGGAAGGAGGCGAACGTACAACCGATCCCAAGAAAGGAGATCGGTCTGATCCAAGCAACTATCGACC